>JAHHUM010002698.1:135865-297679 GCA_036173005.1 Crenichthys baileyi | reverse complement strand
TCATGCTAAAAAGAGTCTGGCGTTCCCCAAAAGACCAGGTCAAACAACCAATTTTTGGGAGCACCCCAAATGGGAAAGGAAAAAAGATGTGGTAAGAAAAAATTGGGACAGGCAATTAGGGGATAACCCAAACCCCCCTGGGGAGGATTGTGAAAAAAAAACTCTTTTTCAAAAAAGGGGGGGAGATTCCCCAAAAGGGGTGGTTTCATTGGTGTTTTCTCTTGGCTGCCCAAACTTTTTTTGGGATTTTTAAGTTTTAAATTTTTCCCAACATGCCCCTTGCACCTTGCACACAGTCCCCAAATTTTTCCCAAGGTACCTTGGTTTAAAGAGCCTTTGGTATCCCTGTTTTTTAATTGGCCAGCAAAAAATCCCCCTGGACCAAACCCAAAAGAAAACCCCTATGGGGCCATTTGGGGGAAGAGGAAGATGCAACACGCCACCCCCAAAAAATTCAAGAAAAAAAAGGCTGAAGCCACTATCAGAGCAACCTGGGCTCAAAAATAACCCCACCTGAGGGGAAAAGTGCCCACAAGGGACAAAATGGGTTTTCCCCAAAAAAGGGGGCCAAACCCGGCCGGCCATTTTGGGGGCCCTTTTTCCCCCAGTATTCCACCCCCCTTTTTTAAAAAAAAATTGGGGGTTTTAAAAAAACGGTACAAGTTTTAATACTTTTCATTTTTCCTTTTTTCCCTTTTGGCCAAATTTTCTAAAAACCCTTTTTTTGTTTTATTTTTAAGAATATCCAAATTTTTCTGAGATACTGAATTTTTGGGGGGGTTTCTTAGTTGTCGTTATAACCCACCCCCAAAAAAAGAAAAAAAAACCATTTTGAAATAAAATCGCTGGGGAAACCCCGAAAAAAAATAAAAATACCAAGCTTCATTTTTTTGCCCGGGAATTACTGAAATAAATAAAATTTTTTCAGGGCTATTTCTAATTTTTAAGAAACCCAAGCACCCTGTAATTTTTGGTCAAAACATTAAAACCCCGGGCTTTGATGTCCTCCCCCAGTGGCGGGCCACAGTGCACCCCCCAGCCCTCTTCCGCGCACGTATCCGAACTCCGAGGGGAAACAACCCCGCCCCCAAAAAAAAAAAACCCTTTTCTTTCCACCACAAGAGGAATTCAAATTTCTAAAAAATTTTAAAATTAGAATAAAATTTACAAAAACCCCAACATGTGCCCACCTTGAGCCCCCCGAAAGCTAAAATAGAAAGTAAAAATTTTGAATTTTTTTTTTGTAATGAAATTCTATAGTGAAAAAGCCCAAGATCAGTAAAATCAGTAAAAATCACAAAAAAATAATCTATTATCACACCAATGGTGAGTACTTGTAAACTTCTGACCGTCAATGTTCTCTTACGTGCATTATAGTATTGACATATACCCCTAACCTTATTGTTTACTTTTCCCCAGTGGGATGCGGGGGAAACCCCCCGGAAAATAAAAAGGTCACTGGATCCTTCAAAAAAATCTATTTTGGGAATTTTTGGGGTTTCCCTTTTAAAATGAGGTCAACCTTTTTACCCTTAATCCCAAAATGGTCCCTCTCATAAAAATGTGGAAAAATGTTACATTTTAATATTTGTTTTAACATTCAGCACACCATATATTTTCACCCACTTCTGACCTAAACATTCAGTAGATATAGATATTTGTATTAATTATTCATATTTTTTAAGGTTTTATACCCTTTTTGTCAAGAGAACCCATCATTGTTACAATAGGAAGTACACAAAATACACAGCATCTAGAATATGTGAAATACTGGCACAAGGTTAATAAAGCCATGTCAATAATTGATAACAGCACTGATGGCAAAATATATTTTCACTCGGGCAATGTTTGCATGCTTTTTTTATATCAATGCCAACAAACCAGGACTATTTTTATGGTGTTGCACGTTTTTATTGTCATGTGATTTGTAAGGTTAGAGAAAAAAGTATCTGGTGAAACAGTATGTGATGAAGCATTGCTCCCCTTGTGGTTTGGGGGGTTAGCACACCTAAAGCCTGTTTTCCCTTATTTCAAAGGCAGATGCTTACAATTTTTAGCCATTCATGGGAAAAGCATTACAGTATAATGGGAGTGTTCTGGATCGATTTGGTCCCACAGTAAAAGAGTCACTGAATATATGCAACGCTCCTATTTTATACACAGTGGGGTGTATAGGATAGGCTATAAGGAAGTTCAAAATAAATTTTGACATTAAAAGTAGAAAACAAATCTTGGCCAAGTGTCATACAGTTAGCCTTTAAAATTATAAATAAGTGTGTATATATATATATACATGCATATAATATACATGTTTAGGCCTCAAGGTGCTTCGGTGGCTGATAACTACCATCATGAAAGACATGCATGCGAAACTTGTACAGACAATTTGTTTGAGTTTGAGTGTGTGTTCACAAACAACAGTCTCAGTTTCTCTCAGTATTGAAGTAATGGCTCAACAAGTGATAAATTTACATTGAAATGGCCATTAAATAAAATCCTTTAAAATGAGCAGGGACCTGTTTGAAATAGGGCCAAAATTTCTGCCCACTTATGATGGCTACACTACAATTGGACAATTGCTCTACGAGGGTAGAGTTTAGTGAAAATTGTCCAATGAGATCTAACGCTATCTGAAAGTGTCGATTTTCCTGTTTGTCACTGTTGACCTTTCATGTGTGGGCGTAATAATAAGCCACAGATGTGTAATCGTGTTGGTATGATCTAATAGGACTACAATTCACCCAGAGGGGTTTCCATTTTACAGCATGTGCAGACAGATACAGAGATAAACATTTCTGTCTGCTGATTGCCAAATTCCCTGATAGCTACTTTCTCTTTGGTTATTTGATCTGCTCTTCTCTGTAGGCCTGTTTTGATGAAGCTGAGGTCAGAGGTACTTCCTCCCCATTCTCTCACAGAAATGTTTTTCTCCTCAAGATTCCTATTAGCAAGATTATCAACCTCAAATCGGAAATACTTTTGAACCTCCTGAACAGTTTGCCTTCATCCTCCTAAATTGTCCGGTTTCTCAACATTAAAATGTAATCAGGTCCTCATAAAGAGTCAAAGTACAGCCATCTATATACTTGACTCTGAGTCAAAAAAAACAAATACCAAAAACCTGTCTGTCAGGAGCGTGCTCTGTTGTGTACTTTCACTGCTTTTCACTTTGTTTTTTTCTTCCATTCAGGGTTATAACTTTAGTTTAAGGGTGTGAGCTCATTATACACTCATATCTGAGCATGTTTCTTCCACAGGAAGCATGTCACGTTATGTAAGATGTGCCGAATGAGATGTTGTATAATAACCTAAAAGATCCTCTCTCTGAATCTGTTGAACTCGATACTTCTGTCCTTAATTGGGAGGATGTTTGTGAGGCGGTGTAAATATAATCAGGAACCATTTCTATAAAATTAATAAAGACTAAATATCTGCATTTGTTTGTGTTTTTGTCTTCTGCAGAGACATCTGGTCTCTGGGTTGTGTCCTCTATGAGCTCTGCAGCCTGAGGCATCCAGTAAGCTTCACCACACTAGCAACCTCTTTTAACCACACAGCTGCACAAACACTATGCTAACGCTAAAGCTGATACTGATTAGGTTTACAGAGCGCATCAAGGTGTAAAATGTGCACGTACAACAGTGGTCCCCAGTGTGCTGCATGTTTGAGACGTTCCCCTACTCCAGGTTGGAGTTCCTCCTCAGGATGCCATCAGGTGCTGCAGAGGCTTGTTTTATTGAGATTTTATTTGATAGACCAACACAAAGTACTGCTTAGTTGAGAAGTGGAAGGACCAACCATCCATCCATCCATCCATCCATCCATCCATCCATCCAATGTTCTGCTTACCTGGGATTGGATTGTGGGGGTAGCAGGTTCAGAAGGGAAACCCAGACATCCCTATCCGAAGCGAGACAGTCCAGGCCAGAAGAGATATACACTCCCTCCAGCAAGTTCTGGGCCTTTCTCTGAGTCTTCTCCTGGTTGCCTGTGCCCAGGAAACCTCCGAAGAAAGGCACACAGGGGGCATCCTGATCAGATACCTGAAACAACTCAACGGACTCCTTTTGATGTTGAGAAGCACATGTTACACCTGATCCTCCCTCGGATCACAGAGTTTCTCACCCTGTCTATAAATCTGTCCTCCCCACTGTATGGATTAAGATAATCTTAGTCGCTTGCATCTGGGATCTCATTATTTTGATTGTGATCAATGTAACATTACCACAGGTGAAGATTGTAGTGTAGACGGACTGGTAAATCAAGAGCTTTGCTTTTTGGTTCATCGCTTTCTTCACCATGATGCTCCAAACCCTCTGTTCATTTCCTGCTCAATCCTACCATCACTACTGAACAAGACACCAAAATATTTGAACTCCTCCACTTGAGTCAAGGTCCTCAACCCGGAGGGAGTAGTCCACCTTTTTCCGGTTAAGCACCATGGATCCGAGACTTAGAGAAGCTCACTCTCATCCTGGTTACTTCACACTCAACTGCAAACTGCTCCTGTTCCTGCTGGATGTGGTCAAAGCTGAGGGATGCCACACAGAAACCTCATTGTCCACACAAAGCCAAAACGAGAGACCCTGAGACTGTCCTTGAATACCACAAAAAAAGATCTCAGGTACAAGGGCAGCTCTAGTCGGATGTTCCAGCTCCACACTTGAAATGAGCTCGACTGTGCGCCGAGAATGCGGACACAGCACTTGGTTTGGTCAGACAGGGACTAGATAGAACTTAAGAGAATCCCCGAACCCCCTACTTCCGCAGAACACGCCCCCCAGAATACCCCGGGAACACATCTAAGCTTTATCCAGAACCACAAAACACATGTAGACCAGAGAATCAAACTCCCATGACTCCCTCAGCAAATATATGAGGGTAGAGATTTGGTCTTGCCACAGATTCTCCATTGAAATTAGTTTTGGACATTGACTGGGCCATTTTAACTCATTAATATCCTTAAATCTAGGGAGTATAGATACTTTAGAGGGGAACTGTAATCCAGATGTGTTGAAGAAGTTAATCATGTAAAACATGTATTGTTAATGATGTATAAAGTGCATTTAACTGTTTTTAGCCATCCATCCTCAATTTTAAGATTTAACGTTAAATTATATTAAGGTTAACTTCCTTTTTTCTTTCCTATTAACTAATTGTCTCCACCAACAGTTTGAGGGTAGCAGCCTGAGGCAGCTGGTCAGTAAAATCTGCAGGGGCCACTACACACCTGTATCCGGCCACTACTCCCATGAGCTTCGCCTGCTGGTTACCCAGCTCTTCAAGGTCCGACACACTCATGTCTCTTCTGTTGCAGCATTTAGACAACACAAAAAGTGAAGCTAAACAGCAGGTACAAACAAGCTGTTGTCAGTGAATCAGACTTGATCATCTGTTATATAGGGTTAAAACTGACTCACTGTACAGAAGTCACAGTTTAGAGTCATTAGTAAAAAGTAATTCCTACACATTATTTTGTATTTTAGTACTTATTTATATAATTCCCTTTGGTATTTGTTTTATTACTCTTTAACAAAATGTTCTGAATAAGATAGTAAGGTTTTAGTACTTTAGTCTATTTTACTAATATTAAAACTACAATACCTTATAACTTTTAATGGAGAAAGGCTTGAAAACCGTACAGCAGAAAGAACTGTAGTACTTTCTGTTTCTAAGTTAGCCAAGGTATCCCAGTCTGACCTGACATTCCTAATGAATTCAGAGGGAGTGAGAATTTCACAGAGACTATGGAGCTGAGTTTATGGCTTGAATGAAAGTCAGTACAATTTAGTGTCCGATTTAGTGATCAAAGAACCGGTATTATAGGATTATAGTGGTTCTTTATTGTTAAGGTTTTAGCAGCAGCAGGTGGATTAGTCATAATCCAGAGGTGTAAATGTCAGAATGTCACAAGCTGTTTTAACAGCTGTTTAGGATATTACCCTGAGTTTCTTGTGATAGAGTCTCTTTTGTCCTCTGTAGACATCACAGCCATCACCACTGTTACTAGGAATACCACACACACAGTTTTTACTTTCCTCAACGGAAAATAATATGGTTCTCTCCAGTCAGTATATCTATCACAACTGTGGGGATAAACCAATGCCCAATCTGCGGTTGGATATTGACACTGATCCATGTCTGGGTTGATTTAACACATCACGGTTGGAATATGGGTTTGACCCAGCATCCTGATGGATTTAAATGACTATATTATCTAATGGAAAGTCTACCAAAGAATACACTGAAAAGAATAACCCATAACCTGGATTATTAAATATGTAATATTTTATTAGAAACTAATTTTATTGACACATTTTCTATGTTGGTTTATCCTTCCAGGCTCATGGGGAGGGGCAAGAGCGCTTATAGCACCAACCCTGCAGATGATTTAAATTTGCTTTATTTTGCATTAGAAATAATCTGATTCAAAAACAGAGAAAACAACCTTCTAATCTGTAAAAAGATTGTTATTGCAAAAATCAATATTCTAGTTAATAGAAAACAATGTCTAAAATATTGCCTCTCTTGTTTGTTAAACATAACTAGTACACCTTGTGCTAACCAATTAAACGGTAAACAGCTATACTGTTATCTTTAAAGAACAACCTGCTACATTTTCTAAGTTTCTAAGTATGATGATGATCAATAAAATAAATACTAACCTTTAAATAAAACATTGCTTTATAGCTAGAATAAAAATAACAATAAAGTTTAAGGATCTTTTTAGACATAAAATCACAGTCACAGATGCTAATTTTATATTTAAATCAAATAGATATTGTCACCAGTTAAAGTTATTTAATTTCTAAAATGTGTTTTTTTTTTTTATCAGGTCAACCCCCGTGACCGTCCATCAGTGAGCTCAGTCCTCCGACGGCCCTTCTTGGAAAAACACGTCAGCAAACACCTCAACACTCAGGTTGGAAAGAAAGAAACGACTGATACAGTGGTGTCCTACTGATTCTATTTTCAGATGATGGAATAAATTGTGCTTCATGAGATGTTTGGGGTATTTTTTATTACATAACCCTGCTTTAAACTTCTCTAAAACCTCCTCCGTTACTTGTCTCCTGCGTTCCTTGGTCTTCAACGATACGCTAAAAAAAAACTGACGGCATTCATCGGTGTACAGATGGAATTCATACAAAAGAGTAGACACTGTCTGACTCTTCACAAGGAAAAATAGTTGCTAATCCATAGTGGCTTTTATGAATATGATGTATAATGAGCTGTCGTGTATGCACATGTTTTGTGTGTGGTTTCCGGTGTTTGTTGATAATGCAGGAGGAGTTTAACCATATGGCAGCTTACATCATGACACAGAGGCAGCAGCACTGTGCATCGGAAGGCTGGCACTAAAAATGAGAAACTCGGAGCAGCAAACCAGCTGGTAATTATAGGAGCAAAACGTACCCATTGAAAACTCATGATTTGTGTTCTTTCTTTTTCTGTTTTTCTTTTTGTAAATCGAGTAACTGCATGAGTTCATTAACCTCTGACAATGTAAATCTAACCCTCCTAGATGCCTCTCTGAGGGGTTTGGCAGTTGGAGACTACTGTGTAAACATTCAAACTACAATCCAAATGATACTCACTATTATTAATACAGTGAGACTTACAGTTCCTTGTAAGAATATAAAAAACTCAATTGTTACTTTAAGAAAAATGTTTGTAAGTCAGATCCTTCTGAATGAAATCTAGTTTTAAAAACTTCATGCTTCATGCATGCTTTCATGCATTTTTGCAGGCATTGCAAAGCAAACTACTTACTTGGTTCTATACAGCATGCTGCAGTGATTGTTTACATGAGAAAACAAGCTAAATGGGGTTGTGAGGGCCTGCTGGGTAATTAATTGAGCTGTTGCAGGAACAGATCCATTGGCTGGAGTGCAGCAGGCAAACTCATTGAGAACATCTCACTTGGACCTTTACCCCTATGTGAAGATCTACGAGATCTATAACGTGGTTCATGGGTTACGACAAAAAAAAGGGAAAGGGCACAAGAGAACTATTTACAAATATGTATTTTAAAGAAAATAACAAAAAACTAATAACAGTCCGGTGTATGAAGTAAGTAAAATCAGTCACGTCAATGTGAATGGGTGACAATGTTTAATGTAAATATGTTAAATTAAGCTAAGCAAAGCAAACAAAACATCCATCCATCCATCCATCCATCCATCCATCCATCCATCCATCCATCCATCCATCCATCCACCCATCCATCCAGGGCCGTCACACTGGGGTAGATTTGTGTTTTATCTTGGCCGATCTAGATCCCGAGGTTTTATGACATTAAAATACAATGTGTCTTCTGCTATTGTATCACTGACAACACTTTTAGTTCTACTCTTTGGTTGCCTTCTTACATTAAATGTGTTGTTTTTATGGGGAAAAAAAACCTAATGGCTCCTTTTAATTCATGGTTCCAGCACCGCACGGCTCCACTACACTCGGTCTTTCTCTACTGCACAGAAAACCTGTTGTGTTTCAATTGACTCAGTGGCGGCTGGAGTTATGGCTTGAAGCCTGGCCTCCAGCCATCAGCGTTGTGCGTTGGGCCACCATATACCCATACTGTCGTGTGGTTCAGTGTGAGTACAATGAGACAGGTTTCAAATACAACCATGCAAAGTAAAATAAACACTCACCGCCACACACCATGTCCTCTAATAGGGATTTCTACCATCGCCACAGTTTTCGGTTTGACCCGCTCTGGCTATTGTCGTCCTTAGTATTTTTGTAGTTGCTGTTGAGTTTTATGAGCTTTTTTCCCGGCACTGCGGTGTGCGGCAAAACACCCTCTCATGCCACTAACATACGGCTGATCACACTCATGGCCAATCAGTGAACAGCCGTTTGTTCATGTTACATTGTGTCAAAGAGGTTCCAAGAAAGCCAGTACCGGGCCGGAAAAGCCAATAATGGAAATGGTCACAAAACGGGCTGAGTGGAGTGGAGCCGGTCAAGTAGAGCCCATGGAAAAGGGATGTAAGATATATTTAACACACAGTACAGTTAAAACACATGTTTATTGTTCTAGGTCTCTAAATGTAAAAATTTTGTATTTTTTTTATTTGAAGAAATGTAAAGAGTTTGCTCCGACAAATACCATTAGTAGAAGTCACAGCCTGTGACCTTGGAGACCTAGACAAATCACTGAAAAGCCACTTTTGTGTCCACTGTTGTCCAGGGAAGATGCAGATAGCCAGAGGAGCAGAGAGGCCTGGGGCAGCAGGCAGGAAGCCATTTGCTAAGCTGGACCATGGATTGCCATTCAGGGTGAATGCCCTTCCTTTCCACAAAGTAACAATAAAACAGTATCAAATGTTCTCTTTGTGATTCAGTATCAGGGTTATTTGTGTTTCTGTTGTTTTAACTTTGTATTTCTGTGTTTTTGCAGCCTCTTCATCAAAAAGCAGCCAAAGCAGCTGCAGACAGAGGGTGTGCAGGGATTCAGAAGTGGGTAGTAAAAACCTACGCAAAACTGATTAATCCTTGTACTAACTACTCTGTTAGTTATGAATGTTTGTTCCCTAATAGTCTGATCATGGTTAACTGCAAAAGACGTTTGAGAAAGTAAAGGAAAATGATATACCAGTGAAGGACATATTTTAAACATTAGATACATTAGAAATTAGAAACATTAGAAATATCTTTTGTTTAAATGCCAGGCTTCTCCAATGAATGTATCTTGTACTTCTAGCTACAGGTTCAATGGGAGGCAACCTGAAAACCATTACCAGCTCTATCATGCCCAACTGGATGTCATTCAGAGGAGGAATAAGGACAGTCCTGCTGGTGCTCCATCTTTAGCTCCTCATCCTGCTCCTGTGCCTCAGGAGCAAATCATGGACATTAAGCTGCAGTATGAGGAACAAGATGGTCCACCTATGGAACCATACCAGCTGTGGGTGGCAAAATAACCAACACAACATTTCTAAAACAAATCCTTTACAAGATCAGGAAAAATATCACGCAGTCTGTTTTTACAGTTTGTTTAGAAATTGATTAATAGGAGCTAATATTGGCAATAGTAGTAGTAGTAAAGTTGGCAATAATTTCATTGCTCGTTGAAAGTTTTAGTGAGTTTTATCTTGTGTTTGGTAAGACCCAGAATCCTAGTTACTTCATCAGTACCATTAGTAACACTCCACCTGTTGTCTGTTAGTGTGGCTGCAGCTCGTATCGAATACCTGCAGAGGAAACAGGAGGCCAACCAGTACAAACTGAGAGCAGAAAAACAACTGGTAAGACTAAGCTCACCAGCTCCATACAATCACATATGGTCACACCCTGAATAACTCTGGTGAACACTGATGTTTGTTACAAATATTAGGGAATCCTTTATTTTAATGGATCAATTTCCAAGCAGACATGGACTCTTTTTAAGTGAACATTACATGTGTCTGTAAGGTTAAATAGAGACGAATCAATAAATATTATCCTGAATCAGAAAATTTGAAAGTTATCAGTAAGTGAATCTTTCAGATAAATAACACCTGCAGAGTTTCACACTCTCAAAATCTCAAATCACATCTTATGGGTCCCCGACATTTTAACATTAAAAAACATTAGTAAACATTTGGGTTTTCAAGCTATGAAGTATTGGTGTGCTTTTAAGAAAAAAAAAGTATGTTTATTGGGATTAAAGGCCTAGAATGTATAGTGTGCTAATCCATCAGGACAGATAAAGTTACTTATTTCATGACCACACCGGCGTCTAGTTTTTATTTCCATATTGAATTACTGCCTGACCACCTAGGGCTGAAAGTTCATTGCTCTATATATAGTTCATGACTCAAGTGGTCAAATAATTATTAGCTGAAATAATCAGAAAATGGGTCTAACAGCCCTCCTGTGTGAACCACTTCAAATGTTTGGCATGCTGAAGTGAGTGAATCTTCATCAGGACAGACAGAGCAACTGTATAGCATAGCATAGAGATGAGGTAATGTTATTATCCAGTTACTGCTTTGACATTTGAGTAGTAGTTGCATAAATTACTCAGCAGTGGCTCCTATGTGTGTTTTATATGAGCTGTGCCCAAATTCAGGGGCTGCTTGGTGGTGGCAGTATCACACTGTCTGACCTCTCCAAGGCGGGCAGCTGCTCGCTCATTGCTTTCAGCTGCTCCGCTGCGGTGTTCACACCTCGGATCAGGCCTCCTTCCCTATCCTGGGCCTGGGACAACAGACCCCTTTGTCCCCCCCTGTCGGCGGTCCGAATGAATATAAAATGAAAAGTTAAGAAAACAACAACATTTTAAACAAAACAAGATGGTACAACGGCTGGAGTTCCTCAAAGATCAAATAAACAACAAAAAAAAAGAGATCGAAAGTTCAGGCTCCATTTAGCTTCGCGCTGTCATGGTTACTAAGCAACAGAGGTTACGCTGAGGTAGGGTTGGGAACAGCTGGCGAAGGCTAGACCGTCCGATTTCACAGCCGCTCACTTCCAGTCCTCGCTGCCTCTGAAGGACCCGGCCTATGTAGACTTTAGGCCTACTTAAATACTCTTCTTTCTATACTACTTAAAGGACTTTTCTCAAGTGCACATGTAGTTGATTTCTTGTCTTTGTGGCAGCTGTTACAGGTTGAATTGTCCTAATATTTAAGCACCTATAATCTTAGACCATTTCTTCTATTATCACCAGGGTTTGCGCCCATGTACAGCTGAGAGTAACAGCAAGCCAGGTGGTCAGGAGCAGGAAGTGGGACGACCTGAAAACCAACACTTTCCTGAGGACAGAAAATATGAGGGACAGCAGGTGGGACACAACAGCTGTGGCAGAGAACAAACACCTCCATTCACAAGTTTCTAATCTCTAACAAAATAGCTGAATTAATGTATAAAATAAAGTAAAACAAACTGTACAAATATTTAAAATGAAGATGGACTCAACAGTGAGTGTGTGGGTCTGTGTGTGTAGGAGTATCTTCGTCAGCTGGATCTCATCAGGCAACAGTATCATCAGGATATGAGACAGATGAGACAGAAAGCCGAATTGGAGGTATGGAAATTTGATTCTATTATAATATTATATAAGATATTGTATTTGTATTTTAGAGTTTGTTACTTTTCTAAGCACCCTTTAATGAGTGTAATAAACATATTCATATTCAGACAATTAGAATATGCATTTCAATGAGGCTTTTTAAAAAATACAACCTTTAAGTGGGTATTAAGCATACTTTTCATTCAGCCCACATTTCTGTATCAAAAATGTTTTTTATTGGTTTGATGATATATTCTAATCTTAAATGTCTTGTTTTCATTAGTTGTAAGTAGAAATATGTCACATTTAACAGCAATAAAGGGTTAGGATGAATGGATCCAGTTAAACAGGAACAAATATGTGACAATAATATATAATAATAATACTAATATTAATAAGCAAAATAATATGTTATGCATTTTTAAACATAGAAGTTTTGAATATTTGAACGATTTTTCAGATGACAGAACAGATCCAGATAAGGTAACTAATGCTCTACGCTTGTATCAGCAGTGTCTCACAACGTAAGTACAGCCCTAACATTTTTGTAAATATTTTATTATATATATTTTCATGGGACAACACTGAAGATATGACACTTTGATACAATGTAAAGTAGTCAGTGTCCAGCTTGAATTTGCACACAGCCATTCATGTCTAAACCACTGGCAATAAAAGTCTGTACACCCCTCTAAGTAAAAATGTCCAAATTGTGCCCAATTAGCCGTTTTCCCTCCCTGGTGTCATGTGACCCGTTAGTGTTACGGGGTCTCAGGTGTGAATGGGGAGCAGGTGTGTAGAATTTTTTTCACAAATTGTCACACTCTCTCATACTGGTTACTGGAAGTTCAACATGGCACCTCATGGCAAAGAAATCTCTGAGGATCTAAAACAAGAATTGTCGCTCTACATAAAGATGGTCTAGGCTGTGAGACCCTTGCCAAGACCCTGAAACTGAGCTGCAGCATGGTGGCTAAGACCATACAGCAGTTAACCAGAGGAGGTTTTGACGTGGTCGACCAAAGAAGTAAAGTGCATCATACACAGCAGTTGTTTGTTGAAAATAGACATATGAGTGCTGCCTGTATGACCCAGAAGGAAGCCTCTTCTAAAGATGATACACAAGAAACCCTGCAAACAGTTTGCTGATGACCAGCAGACTGAGGACATGGATTACTGGAAACTTGTCCTGTAGTCTGATGAGACCAATATATACCTATTTAGTTCAGATGTTGACAAGCGTCTTTGGCAGCAACCAGTTCAGGAGTACAAAAACAAGTGTGTCTTGCCCACAGTCAAACATGGGGGGTGGGATTATCATGGTTTGGGGCTGCATGAGTGCTGCAGGCGGTGGGGAGCTAGAGTTCATTAAATAACCATGAATGCCAACATGTACTTTGACATACTGATGCAGAGCATGATCCCCTGCCTTCGGAAACTGGGCCACAGGGCAGTATTCCAACATGATAACCACCCAAAACTCACCTCTAAGACAACCTCTGCCTTGCTAAAGAAACTGAGGGTTAAGGTGCTGGACTGGCCAAGCGTGTCTCCAGACCTAAACCTCAAATGGAGGGTGAAGGAGCATGAGGTCTCTAACGTCCACCAGCTGCATGATGTCGTCATGCAGGAGAAGAAGATTCAAGTGGCAACCTGTGAAGCTCTAGGGAACTCCAAGCCCAAGAGAGTTAATGCAGTGCTGGAAAATAATGGAGGCCACACAAAATATTGACACTTTGGGCAACAAATTGAGATTTTCAACAAGGGGTGTACTCAATTTTGCTGCCAGCCGCTTAGATAATAATAGTCGTGTGTTAAGTTATTTTAAGGAGACAGCAAATTTATATTTTTATGCAAGCTGTTCACTGACTACTTAACATTGTATCAAAGTGTCATATCTTTAGCGTGGTCCGATGAAAAGATCTAATTAACAGAAATGTCAGGGGTGTACTCACTTTTGTGAGACACTGTATGATCTGTGCAGACGTGCTTTTTCAGGCGTCTAACACTCAGTTTTTCATACCGCATCTGCTAAGCATATAAACCACACGGCGAAGATAAAACGTTCTCTCGTTTTCAGTTTGGGTTTAGCTGCATGTTTGATATGACGGCTGAGAGTGATGAGTCTAATATGTATCCCAAAGCTCCAAAAACACGTAACCTAATATCTGTAACAGAAAAAATACCAGCATCTTCATACATATTTATATACTTCTCAGCCACAAGATAAACAAGGAACCTTTGTGGTGGAAAAAGCACGAGACCTGGAACCCTCCTCAGAAACACCTGCTCAGGTAAGAATAAGCAACATCAGTCTGTCTTGTTAATTATCAATATCAGCCAAACTTCAATATTTGCTCCGGCTTTAGTTGCACAGAGATTGTCATTTTATAAATAATAATAATACACTTACAGGATTAAATAATCAGTTTATAATAAAAAAAATCATAAGTCTCATCTAACATAGAGACTGAGGACAGTTCAGGGGACTACAGAACGTTGGTAGATTAATTCAGCCAGAGTCCTGACTTAAATCTGAGGTTGAATTTAAGATTAGGGTGATGGCCAGCAGGCCTTCCAACCTCAAAGACTTGGAGTTCAAAGATGAACTCTGCTGGTCAACAATAGCAGTGAAGACATGTAAAAATAAGTAGCATTTGATTGCTGTGATACCAACAAATGCTTTTCAAGTGTTTATTGAGAAGGGTATAAATCATTTTAACATTCTGTTTTTGTTGAAGTGAGAATGAAAAGTGGAAAATCATTGTTTTTAACTATACTTGTTGTCTTCAGTCATAAACATCAGTTCATGTTTTGAGATTTCTTTGATGAACCAACATAAAATAGTGCATAACAGTGAAGTGAAAGGAAAATTATACATGGTTTAAAATTTTATATTGCAAATAAAAATCTCAAAAGTGTTACGTCCATTTTTATTTAGCCCTATTAACTCTGATGGCCCTAAATAGTATTCACTGCAACCCATTAGCTTTTATTGACAAATAGAGTTAACGTGGGGGATTTAATTTATGTTTAAAACCAGCTGTTCTTTGAAGGCCTCAAAGGTTTAGAGAACATTAGGGAACAGACATTATTATAACCAATTAATGCAGCAGACAGGTCAGGGAGTAGGTGGGTGAGAGGTTTAAAGCAGGGTTAAATTATAAAATAATATCTTAACAACAACAAACAATATCTGAACATCTCACAGAGCTCCTTTCAGTGCATGCTGCAGAGAAAAAGGCCTGGTTAAAGCCACAAGCCATGTAAGAGGGTAAACTGGTCAGACAAGTGACTAGGAAGAGAAAAGAGAGAGAACATAAAGTTAAAAGCTGAAATAACAGCAAATAATGCAAAATTGGAGAGTAGTGTGAGATTGTAGCAAAAGAGTGAAAGTGGTCATTATGTCCTCCAGCAGCCTTAGCCATTAGCAGCATAACTATAGAGATAACTCAGGATAACCTAAGCCACTCTAACTATAAACTTTATCAAAAAGGAAAGTTTTAAGCCTAGCCTTAAAAGTAGACAGGGTGTCCGCCTCACGGACCAAAACTGGGAGCTGGTTCCACAGGACAGGAGCCTGATAACTAAAGGATCTGCATCCCATTCTACTTCTAGAGACTTTAGGAACCACCAGTAAACCTGCAGTCTGAGAACGAAGTGCCCTGTTAGGAACGTATGGAACAATCAGATCTCTGATGTATGATGGAGCTAAATCATTAAGGGCTTTATATGTGAGAAGGAGAATTTTAAATTCTATTCTGGATTTAACAGGGAGCCAATGAAGGGAAGCTAAAGTAGGAGAAATATGATCTCTCTTTTTAATTTTCATCAGAACTCTTGCTGCAGCATTTTGAATCAGCTGAAGGCTTTTAACTGCATTTTGTGGACATCCTGATAGTAAAGAATTACAACAGTCCAGCCTTGAAGTAACAAATGCATGGACTAGTTTTTCAGCATCAATCCTGGACAGGATATTTCTAATTTTGGCAATGTTCCGGAGGTGAGAGAAGGACACCAAGGTTTTTTACTTTGTTAGCGGAGGTCAATTTAATGCCATCCAGGTAAAGTGATTCACTAAGCAATTTCTTTTTTAAAGATTCTGATCCAAAGATGAGAACTTCTGTCTTGTCTGAAGTCACCCACGTTTTTATGTCTTCAAGACATGCCTGTAGTCTATTTAACAGGAGGGAATGGATACACCTTTCAGGTGTAAAAACCATGTATTATTTTCCTCCCACTTCACAATTATGCCCATAAAATACAAGTAAAACACACCAATGATTACAGCTGTGATGTCATATGTAAAAAAATGTTTAAGGGTTATTCACAGCTTTACAAAAGCTGTATGTAATAGTGCCTTTACTGGTGCTACTGTGCTAGTAAAGCACATCACAAAGCTACACTGTGATAGGGTGTGTTGTATCTTTGTTTCTCAAGTGATCTGCTTTGCTGTTTTGATTTAAATTATATTTATTCATAGAAAAAAAAATGCTTGACCTGGTCCAGTCCTACATGTTTGGCAATAAATCACTCAGGTTACACTCAGTGTTTTTCTTCCTGCTGCAGGACGTGGAAACAGCTCTGAGACAGATCAGAGATGAGAACAAGGATGATTTGAAGAAAAAACACAAAGATAAGGTGAGATTTTTCATGGCAAACCTAAATTAGATTTTATTTGGATTCAAATGTTTCAACAAGATTTAAACACATCAGCACAACATTTTCACAACAACAGATTTACCAGGATTTACCAGCAAAAATATATATACAGTATATATATCTTTAGCTTCTCGCTTAAAAGCACAGCTGTTGTTTTAAGGGAATATTTCAAGAGTTTTTAGAAGTCTGAACATTTCTCATTACTCGGCAGTTATATTTGAGAAAATAAGGAAGTGATAATGTTTGAACATTACGAACACCTTTAAAATCTTTAAGGACTTTTACATCCCTGTAACATTTGTAGAAGGGAATCATGTTTGAAATCCGGTTGGATGAAGAAGAGACAAAAGACACCACAGAGGAGAAGAAAGAGGAGCGGGAAATTGAAGAGGAGCAGGTAGAAGATGGAACAATTAAAATGAGATCATATTTGCTACATGTCTTATTTTTTCTTTTCTTTTCTGACTCTGACACATCAAACAGGAATTGGACCCTCTCAATCGTACTCTAAGCTTCCAGGAAGGGGAGGAGTTAAAGCTCAAAGACTGGTCAAAGGAGAGAAAAGGGTGGAGCCAAAGGACCCCTCAGACTCTGCTGGATGCCCTCGCCAACATGGACATCAACTCTGTTTATAACACAGTAGCTGAGCCGGAAGAAGGTGCAGAACACAGACAAACTGAAATATTCCTGCTTATTTTTTTATGGCTCCTCGTTTTTTAGTTGTTCGTGTTGAGAACCCATGTTGCTGTCAGTGGACGTTGTCCTGAACATGTTCCAGCCTTCTCAGCAGGTCGCAGGCAGTGGACCAGTGCTCCTCCTAACTCCCTGCTGAACGCTCTGGATCAGGCTGAACTCACATCATCAACTCTGGACCCGGTCGGCACAGGTTAGGCAAAACTGGAAAATGCAAGAAACTGGAAATAAGAGATTTATTCAAAGTAAAACACTGAAGTGTTTTTCCTCCCAGATCTAGGCACTGTGGAAGATGAAGAGGAGAAAGAGGACTCGGATGTGGAGATGGATGAAGAGCGTCTGGAGCCAAGGTCTGACGATGATGACACGTGAGTTCACACTTTGTCTGTTTACGTCATTCTAAACCTTTTAAACCGTTTTTTAAAAAGGTAAAGCATGTTCTATGATTTGATTTCTAAAGCGTTAGCGTTATTTTTGGAATTTATATCTAAACAACTTAAATTCAGCAGAGAATTGGTTCATTGATCTATTGCCTGGCAAAAATCATGGTGACATCAATCTTGGAAAAATGTTTTAGATGTTCTGTTTACTCAAAGAACCGAAAAACAGAACTGACCTAAATCTTTCATTGTTTTGTAACCTATCATATTTAATTTTTTTTAACATATTCTACCTTAAGAAAACTTCAAGAAAAGAAAAGAAATTTGTTCTCGGAAACAAAAAAAAATTGCTAAACAAGTCTATATTTGCAAATAAGCCTACAGATAAGAGGGAGTGCTTCCAGATTTTAATGTTCCAACAGGGTGATTGGGAGCAAGCATGGTCTGAACATGATAGCTTTTAGCTAGAATAATCTATGGAAAGCACTCCAAGGCTCTTTTAAGAAGGTAACTCCAGAGGGAGAGGGATTTTCATGAAGCAGTGCAGTCTATGCCATATTCTGTGCATACTTTTGTCTTTATTTCTCCACTGAAATCATGAAGCAGACTGCAGGAGGAAACACACTCATCAATCCAGCAGATGAGAGCAAAATTTTTAGAATTTTTATTACTATTTTAATTAACCCAGAACTTCAGGTCTTCACTTGATAAGGTGTTTCTCAAAGAGCAACATTTGACTAGAGAAATCAGATCAGAACGATTTTCTCTGAGCGATTGCAACAGACAGTGGAATGATGGGTCCCTTTAAATGATTCAGCTGGCAATAACAAGAAGTCAAACGTGTCAGATTAAAACATCATTACAATGTGTCTATATACCCTATTTTACCCTGTTTTTACCCAGCTCAATGAATCCCTTTTTTCATCCCATGCACCAAAATTACCACCAGCTTTCAGCAGACGATGCTTTCAGATGTAATCTTTGAGGCCAAGTATATTTCTGCTTGTACAGAAACATGGGTGGGCTTTTCCATAAATATATCCATAATGCTTCACTTCAATGTATCAACGCAGATAGACATTATTACTCCAGCTATGTTAGGAGCAGTTTTGTCTTTGCAAGTTAGAAACACACACAAACTCAGGTTCCGAACACATTAAGCACCTGCAAATACCTTTTCACCAGCTAAATCACATCACCACCAGCAAAGAGCTGAATCTGACTGGAAATTCATGTCGGACATAAAACAGTCAATGATAGTGCTCCATTATGCAAAGGTGCTGACTGTTATATCTAAAAGGTGAAACCTGACATATTGCAAGTGTTTCTTTTTTATTAAGTTGTGAAGCCCATGGCTGAAAGAACAGTAGCTGTCAGGAAGTCTAAAGTGGGTACTGTATGTACAAATCGTACTCGTACTCGTCGTCTTCCGCTTTATCCGGGACCGGGTCGCGGGGGCAGCAGACTCAGCAGAGACACCCAGACGTCCCTCTCCCCAGACACCTCCTCCAGCTCCTCCGGGGGAAGCCCACGGCGTTCCCAGGCCAGCCGAGAGACATAGTCCCTCCAGCGTGTCCTGGGCCGAGTCCTGGGCCTGCTCCCGGTGGGACGTGCCTGGAACACCTTCCGAGGAAGTCCTCCAGGAGGCATCCGGTATAGATGCCCGAGCCACCTCAACTGGCTCCTCTCGATGTGGAGGAGCAGCGGCTCTACTCCGAGCTCCTCCCGGATGGCCGAGGTCCTCACCCTATCTCTAAGGGAGTGCCCGGCCACCCTACGGAGGAAGCTCATTTCAGCCACTTGTATCCGGGATCTCGTTCTTTCGGTCATGACCCAAAGTTCATGGTCATAGGTGAGGGTAGGAACGTAGACCGACCGGTAAATCGAGAGCTTCGCTTTTCGGCTCAGCTCTCTCTTCACCAAAACGGACCGGCACAGTGCCCCCATTACTGCGGCAGCCGCACCGATCCGTCTGTCGATCTCCCGCTCCATTCTTCCCTCACTCGTGAAAAAGACCCCAAGATACTTGAACTCCTCCACTCGAGGCAGGCACTCCCCTCCAAGCTGAAGAGGACAAGCGACCCTTTTCCGGTCTAGTACCATGGCCTCTGACTTGGAGGAGCTGATCTTCATCCCAGCTGCTTCACATTCGGCTGCGAACCGCCCCAGTGCATGCTGTAGGTCTTGGCTAGAGGGGGCGAGCAGGACCACGTCATCTGCAAAAAGAAGAGACGATCCACTGGTCCCCAAATCAGAACCCCTCCAGCCCTTGGCTGCGCCTAGAAATCCTGTCCATAAAAGTTATGAACAGGGCCGGTGACAAAGGGCAGCCCTGCCGGAGTCCAACATGCACCGGGAACAGGTCCGACTTAGTGCCGGCAATGCGGACCAAACTCCTGCTCCGCTTGTACAGGGACCAGATGGCCCCTAATAAAGAGCCCCCGATTCCATACTCCTGGAGCACCCCCCACAGGGCATCACGAGAGACACAGTCGAATGCTTTCTCCAGGTCCACAAAACACATGTGGACCATGAACCCTCGAGGACCCTGTAGAGGGTATAGAGCTGGTCCAGTGTTCCACGGCCGGGAGGAAAACCACACTGCTCCTCCTGAAGCCGAGGTTCGACTATCGGCCGGACTCTCCTCTCCAATACCCTGGCGTAGGCCTTACCCGGGAGGCTGAGGAGTGTGATCCCGCCTGTAGTTGGAACACACCCTCCGGTCACCCTTCTTATGAAAGGGGACCACCACCCCAGTCTGCCAGTCCAGAGGCACTGTCCCCAACCGCCATGCAATGTTGAAGAGGCGTGTCAACCGTGACAGCCCCAGAACATCCAGAGATTTGAGGTACTCAGGGCGCCACCGGGTTCGGGGATTGCCGCCGTGACAGGCACCACAGACCTTACGGCAACAGCGATGGGCAGCAGCATCGACAATAGATGCGGAGAACATGGTCCACTCGGACTCTATGTCTCCAACTTTCCCCGGAATCTGGTCAAAGCTCTCCCAGAGGTGGGAGTTGAATACATTCCTGGCCGAGGGCTCCGCCAGACGTTCCCAGCAGACCCTCACTATGCGCTTGGGCCTGCCAAGTTTGTCTGGCTTTCTCCTCTTCCAGCGGATCCAACTCACCTCCAGGTGGTGATCAGTGGACAGCTCAGCCCCTCTCTTCACCCGAGTGTCCAAAACATGCGGCCGAGGGTCTGATGATACGACAACAAAGTCGATCATTGACCTCCTGCCTAGAATGTCCTGGTGCCAAGTGTACTGATGGACACCCTTATGTTTGAACATGGTGTTCATTATGGACAATCTGTGACTAGCACAGAAGTCCAATAACAAAACACCACTCGGATTCAGATCGGGGAGGTCATTCCTTCCGATCACGCCTCTCCAGGTGTCACTGTCATTTCCCACGTGGGCGTTGAAGTCCCCCAGCAGAATAATGGAGTCCCCAGGAGGGGCACTATCCAGCACCCCCGAAAGGACCGCCAAGAAGGCAGGGTACTCCGCACTACCGCTCGGCCCGTAGGCCGAAATGACAGTCAGAGACCTATCCCCAACCCGAAGGCGCAGGGATGCGACCCTCTCATCCACTGGGGTAAACCCCAACACTAGACGGCTGAGCTGGGGGGCAACAAGCAAACCCACCCCAGCCCGCCGCCTCTCCCCGTGGGCCGTGGGCAGAGTAGAAGAGAGTCCAGCCCCTCTCGAGGAGATGGGTTCCAGAGCCCACGCTGTGCCTTGAGGTGAGCCCGACTATTTCTAGTCGATATCTCTCGACCTCCCACACAAGCTCAGGCTCCTTCCCCCCCAGCGAGGTAACATTCCACTTCCCTAGAGCCAGCCTAAGCATCCGGGGATCAGGCCGCCGAGGTCCGTCCGCCGCCCAATCCTCCCACATTATGTTATTTTTGTTATTTTGTTTATGATTACACTGTAGTTACTTCATCTGAAAAAATTGGTGACTTGGGAAAAATAAAAATAAAAGCCACTAGTGCCCCCTCCAAAAAAAGAAGTGCACGTACTGTATAATACATACTTGAATATAATAAACGACAGGTAAATGTAGGGCAAATCTTCTGTTTTTGATCAGGAATTTTGAGGAGTCAGAGGACGAGCTGAGAGAGGCTGTCGCAGACTCCATGAGGAACCTTTACGTCATGGAGGACTCCTCAGAAGAAAACATGCAGGAGATGCTTGAGGAAGAAACAGAGAGTAAGAATGGCAAGGGAGTGAGCTCTTCAGATTGTCAGCAAGTCCCACCAGAGGTCAACGGTTCAGAGTATAAAGGCTCACCAGGATCTGTAGAGAATGTTTCCTGTAAATCTGAACAACATCCAGAGAGTCCGTGTGAGTCCCAGACAGACATGAACGCCGCTGTAAATAAACATTAGGCTACCTGAGTCCTTATTTCAGGGATACACAGAAATGATTCAACTTTATGTTAACAAAGGGATTACTGTGAATGAACTGCCTTAAAACATGTCAAGGAGGTGAAAGTAATCACTTTAACTGTGCTCTGAAGATTTTCTGGGGAGTGTTGTTACAGCAGCAGTCGCCAGTAGTATGACTCATCTCTTTATATATATCCATCTTATGATAAATCTGGAGTAAAGGAGTTAGCAAACATGATTAGATTTATAAAATAAATATCAATTTAATTTCAAGAATTTACAATCTTCACCATTTAACTAAAATCATTTTTGTATTACTACATGCATTCTCATATTAATGCCATTTAGTCTTCCACCAACACCTCTGAAATTTCCATAGTGGGAAGAATAATTTCCTGGTATGTTGGTTTCTTCAGTCAAACAAAAGTTAAAGGGAGGTCAAGTAAGAGACTGAATTGTTACCAGTTGATCCGTTACTGCTGCAATGCTATATTTGCCACTAACAGCACATAGATTTTATTAATGCGCTGGTAGTGGAGTGAAATATACATCTAAACTTCTACAGCACTTTTTAAATTAATTTTGACAACAAATAATGTTCACAAGAAAATCAATGGTCACCTTTTAATGAAATATATTATTAATTTTTCAACTTTTTAATATTTTCATTATAGAAATTGTAATTCAAAAGCAGAAAATATTATTATAATTATTATTAGCATTCATTGATAGGCATGCATCATCACTCCCATTACTTCGAAAAACATCCAATAACTTTATGCCAGCAAGTTGTGCAAAGGTTCTCCTAAACAGCAGCAGTGAATGGAAGCATCCAAAAGTCTCACTTTTCATCACATAATCAGTCCAAGTTTTATTCCTGATGGTTTAACTGCTGGTAGTTTTCCAGCAATATGTTGAAAAGTCTCTTCAAGCTAAGGCTACAAATGTGGAGATAGACAGTGATGTTAAAATACTGCTCTATCTGCCATTCATTTAGCTCAGACACTGAGGAAAAACAAGTCAGTGCTGCAGCTAATTATTGTGGGTAACATGCTGGAGGAATTCTTGCAGAGAGCAGTTATTGACTTATTTATGAAAGAGATCCGTGGACTTGAGCAGAAGCTTTGTACTAAAATATAAATTGCTGCAAAACAACAAATTATCTTGCTTAGGAAGATAACCTGTTGTAGCTGTGGATTCATATTGCTTTGAAAAAAGGGACTGTTTTTGGTTGGCAAAGATAAATGCCCTGTTATTTTTCAGAAATCTCACCCACTCTTCTTGCTCAGCAGGATGTTTGGTGAAAGTAAAAGGGGGCCCCACTTCCATTGTTTTTCCCTTTTGGGTTTACAAAAAACCGGGAAAACCCTCCTTTTTTGACATACTTTGCCCAAGAAAGCAATCTATTTTAGACTCTGCAGTTCAAAATGCAACAACATAATGCTTATTCAAGAGTGCTTTCCCATTAAAGACTATTTTTCATTTAAAACATTTTGCTTTAAAAGTACTCATCAGTTTTTTAAAACAATAGGAAAAAGTTATTGTGATTTATTTTTTGTTTCATGCTTTCAAAATTCTTACATTTCCCCCCCCTCGTTGCTTGAAACAGTACAGGTGAATGGCTGTAAAGTATAAGATGAACTGTTAATGAACATTAACCGTGTCACACTGCACACTCCTTCATGGGGCTACACTTGTTTCTTGTCACCAGTTACTGTTTTAAAAAGTGAACTGCCTGCTGTATCAAATGGCTGCTTGTCTCAGATCATTTCTACTGCTCTGGGTTGTTTTCTATATTTTGTTTTGTTGAAAAACATGAAGTGTCTGTCAGCGTGTTTCCAGTAAAAAAACTGTACTAATATACGCAGTAGTTGTTAGGTGCACCTACTGTTAGGTATTTAGTCAGACTTAACAAATACTGCATAATAAAAGCACAGAGGGTAAAGAAATCACAGACGCCTAAGAAGTATTCGGCTTCGATACAGACTGATTTATTGCAGGACTAAAAATGACTGTTTGCTTTTTAAGTACTTCGAGTTTCTTACCACAGGGGGGCAGCACACAATAAATTACTCTCAGTTGTAGGATTTAATTTTATCCTTTATTACAGTATTATTCAGGTGCAATTTCCATTTCTCCAATAATCTAAACATCTTCTATACATTAAATAGTATTAATGCCAGTTTGAAAATAAGGGTTTGATTATATCATACCTTTTATTATAATATCATGCTTGGACCTCATCAAAAGCAGGAATGCAAGAGAAGAAAATAAATTCAGACAAGATAGATTTGGCCAGCACCTCAACTATACCTTCATGTTAAATACAACTACAGAAATTACACAAAGCAGCACACCAAAGAGCCTCATTTAACTAAACCTCCACTGACAGAAAATATTTAAATGTCTGTTTCAAATTTAGAGGACACTGAGTAGTGACATCATCAGAATAACAAATCTTCAAAATCTTGTACAGACTACAATGAAACTCAAAAATATCATTTTTGCATTTAAACTCTTAAGAAGAGCAGGTTTGAGGAGGAATGAGTATTTAAATGTCAGTTTTATCTCCAGTGCAGAGATGCACTAAGTCCAGCTTAGTTTAAATAGAACCAGTGAAAGCAACTACATGCCTCACTGCATGAATCAAAACATGATTTGTCTACTTCCTGAAGTCAGGCATGTGTAAGAATCAGATGACTGATCTATTACCCCACCACAAAAATGAAGGTTTACATTTTTGGATCAAATATCAAATATATGCAACAAAAGCCTTTGATGATCCTCTTTTGACCTAAAAGTCATTTTATTTCACAATTCCTGGTTTCCTGCAGATTCCTTTTCCTCAAGCATAGTTTCCTGAAACCTGGACTATTTTTCAATCTGTTCAGGAAATCCATATCCTCATACCAGCCCGTTTAATATAGAACACACTGGTTTTTATACAAACTACAAGGGCTTTTTAATATGAGTAGAAGTCCCTGGGAATGTTCTGAGTTTTTTCTCAGTCTGTGCAGAGTGGACACTTTTATCTGATTTTAAACTGGAATTCTGGTGAACAAAGAGAAATTTGACTAATTTTTCTTGTTTCCTGGTAACTAAACTAATAATGAGGCATCATGTTACACTTTAACTCAAAGCTTAGCTTGTTTTAACCAGGCAATTCACTGCTCAGACACATTCAGTGACATTAAAGTAAATGACAAAACATGAAGTAGCAAAGCTATGAAAGAGTCCAGAGTTCCACCATGGCCTTTAAAAAGAAAGCAGAAAGAAAGTGACTTAGATCTGAGCCATCATTCAGTGTATCCTTCCTCTCCTGAGCTCCTTCTCTATCGGGCTGCATAAAATTCAGGTCTGCTAGTTTTCTGCACAGATAAAAAAAAACAAGAGCTCTGAAATGCATTTCTGGTCCCTGGTGGACACCAGGTCTCCTCTGTTCCTCCTCATCGTTAGTTCAGCAGACACTCTGTGGCAGCGAGGAAACAGGCTTCAAACTCCTGGTCTGAGAATCGTCCCACGGATTCCCGGGCTGCGCGCTTTATCTCCAGTTTAGCCGACGGTGACAGCGCCAGGATGGTTTCCATGGCTGCAGCGTAACTGTCCTCGCCGTCCGCTAGGAAGCCCGTCTGCCTGCCCTCGTGCGGCACCACGATGTCCAGCTTCGGACCTCCTGACTTGTGGGCGAGAACGATGGTGCCTGCGGCCATGCACTCCACAACACCTGGAAAGAGAGACAGGATGAATGTCTGAACCAGATGATCTGATCCAGGGTCAGTACCTGCTGAAATGACGGAGGTGGGATTATTTTTATTAAACAGTTTGTGTGAATAACTGTATTATCAACAGAATGTGGTTTTCACAACCATGCACAAATCCTCTATGTGTTTTGAGTCTCTAACAAACGGATTACCATGTATTTTTACAGAGGGGCTGAGGAGCCACATGTGACTCCACAGCTGCAGGCTGCAGACCCCTGCATAGATCTACTGCTGCCAGTGCCTTCATCATTCAGCTAATTAGTACAGATTCCACCTGTAATTTAATCTCAGTATAAATCCAGCTGTTCTGCGAAGGCCTCAGAGGTTTGTTTGAGGACATTAATGAACAAGACCAAGGAACACAGCAGAGAGGTCAGGGAGGACATTGTGGAGACGTTTTAGCAGGGTTAGGTTAGAAAACAATAACCCTGGCTTTGATCGTCCCGACCTGTCTGCTGTGCTGTGTTCCTTGCAAACCTCTCAAGACATGGCCGTCCACCTAAACCGACAGGCTGGGCAAAGAGAGCATTAAGAGAGAAGCAGCCAAGAGGCACATGGTGACTTTGGAGGAGCTGCAGAGACGCAAAAGACACCACAAACTGCCTTTAATGCAAAAAATTCCACCATGCATTTCTTTTTCTGTGAAAAACTGTATATCTACATATTTACAAATATAATTTTATTTCCCTGTTGTATTTCTGAAAAAAATGCCCTCATTGAGAGCAAAGTGGTCACAGGTCTCCAACCCTGGTCCTCGGGGCCCACTGTCCTACATGTTTTAGGTGTTTCCTTTGTGCTGTTTGTGATTAACAGGTTTCTGCAGCACTTGATGGCATTCTGAGGAAGTAATGCAACCCCTCGAATCAATAGGGCTGGAGTAGGGACACATCTAAGACATGCTGGATAGTGGAACCAGGGATGGGGACCACTGATCTAAGTGACACAGCAATCATGTGGAAGAAAGTTCTCTGGTCAGATCAGACCAAAATGTCGTTTTTGGCCTCGATCCAAACACTATGTGGTGGAAAGCTAACACTGCATATAACTCTAAACACCTGATCCACTCCTAGAAACATGGTGGAGGCAGCATCAGGCTTTCTTTGAGCAGGAACACTGAAGCTGGTTACAACAGAGAAGATGGATGGAGGTAAACACAGAGCAATCCTGAGAGAAAACTGAGCTCGAGCTGCTCTGGAAGGAAGAATGTTTTTCCACTACAGTTTTACAGACATTTGTAGTGTTGGTCTCTAAAATCCCTCATGAAACGGATTCAAGTTTGTGAAGCTTTTTGCGATGCATTGTAAAATATTATTAATTATGTGTAAATTTATTTACTTTTTCCAAAATGCAAATTAATGTTGATTTTTTTCTTGATATATCTAAAATATAAAAGCACAGATTCTGGCCATGATGCTGAATGAGTTCTCACCAATGCCAAAGTGTTCATTCCACATGGTGTGCAGCCCGATGGTAGCGTTCACCAGCTCCCTCTTCAGCTCCTCAAACGGGACGTTGAGTCTGAAGTCTACGCAGTCTGAGACGCCAAGCTCCTGACAGAGTCCCCGCAGCATCAGCACCCTGTCCTCGTCTTCCTGATTCCTGCAGCCACCAATCAGCACCAGCCGCAGTGCCTCCCTCCCCCCGGGACCGTCACCCTTCCTGTCTAGCAGTTTGCGAAATGCTCTAATTTGCAGCGGGTGGTCCTTTTCTGGCCTGAACTGACCCACAGACACGATGGAGTGGCACTTCCTGTCTACCCCTCCTCCTCTACCTTCCTCTTCACTCCCCAGCTCCCGTCCCAGCTCCTCCCAGCCCTCCTCCAGCTCATCTTCATCCTCCCCCTCCAGTGGTATGTCCAGAAAGGCCCTGACGTCGCAGGGCGGGTAGACTATGCTGGTGCGGCTGGGTGCGCGCCACAGAGCCAGGATGTGCCCCAGCGTCCAGGTGGAGTTCACCATGACAACATCGCTACAGGAGCCGGCCAGGCCATACAGTAGAGCGAAGCAGCAGTAGTACACCACCTTCAGCGCGCTCAGCACAGGGTTTCTGGAGATGAAGTCTGCATTATTGAACCTGAAATCAAAGAAAGAAGACAGATGGTTTGTGGGAAACATTTTCAGGTTGCTGCTTAGAATCAGATTTTGTTGTTAGAAAACATTTTATTAACAAGTGGTTATGCAGGGGTAGAAGAAAAGAAGTGTTTGTGTCCTTGTGCACTGTTACCTGGGGTTCCTCTCTCGGACCACAGACAACATGTCCGTGCTGACGGTTGGATAGTGAACATAGCTCGCCACCTTGCAGCCTCCCAAGTAGCGGAAGATCGGAAGTGTGAAGGCGTAGCCCATCGAGTCCACGTACAGGTCGGGAACAAAAGCTGTGAGTGCTTCCCACCCTGAAACAGACACATACGCACCAATTATAGCTGCAAAAGGAACAAAACCCTGTAAGACACAGATAGAGAAATGTTTCCAGTGGTTATTTCGCTGGCTGAAAATCAAGTCATTCATTTGAGGAATGGAATATTTCTGCTTAAAGAAATACACACTTTCCTTTCCTTTACTGACTTAAACTTGACCAAAACTGACCCTAAAAACTGAGCTATGGATATTTTACTTTTTCTAAACTCAAAGATTCATCCCATATTGGATTGTGGCCCTGTCTTACCAAGGAACATGGAGCCCAGACTCTGGCCCAGCAGAGTGAAGTGAGGGTAAGAACCGGCCTCCACCACCCCGCGGTGACGCAGGAAGATGAAGGTGACGGGTCGAGGCAGCGTTATGTTGAAACGCTGCTGCGCTCCCTCCAGTATCTGCTCGCCAGTCACTCCCTTATCCCCCGTGTACACCACAAATGAAACGTTGGGGTATCTGGAATGATGGGGACACAACAGGCGCAACAAGTTATCCAAGCTGAGGTTTTCAAACATTTAACGTACAGTGCTTATCAAAATATTAACTCCCTTGGAAACTCAGTGCATTTTATTGAAATGTTAGGTGGTAGACCAACACAGGTCATAACTGAATGTTTTCACCTACATACAAAACCCTGTGTGGCGGAAAGTTAACCCTGAACACCCTATGCTGGTTAGGAGACATGGTGGTAGGAGCATCATGCTGTGGGGATGCTTTTCTTCAGCCTCAACAGGAAAACTGGTCAGAGATGATGGGAAGATTGATGATGGAGTTGAATACAGGACAAACCTGGTGGAAACCCTGTTAGTAGAGGCTACAAAGGGCCAGAGACTGGGCTGGAGCTTTACCTTCCAGCAGGAAAACAATCCTAAGCATAACCAGAGCAACAGATGCATAGTTTAGATCATATTCATGTGTTAGAACTGCCCAGTCAAAGTCCAGACCCAATTCCAATTGAGAATCTGTGGGTAGGACTTTAAAACCGATGCTTAAAGATGGTCTCCTTTGAGTCTGACTGAGCCTGGGCTGTTGTGCAAAGTAGAACAGGCAGAAATCAAAAACTGGTCAGGACTTTCCCAAAGGATACACAGCTGTGCTATACTGAAGTTTGTGTTTGTAACATGACAACAGGAAAGAGTTCAAAGATTATGAATACTTTGGCAAGGCACAATATATGGAGGTTTTTGTGTTAGAGTGAAATTTATTTTCCAGGTTATTGCAGAAAACATTACTGAAGTCTAAGAAAAGTACTCAACCATAATTAGGTTATGTGGTTGATAGAGACTATGGTAGTTAACTCTGTTCCAAAGGGCCACGCTGACAGTCAGGTCACTGTGACCAGACACTTGTTTGCTCACATTTCCAGTTGAGTAAACAATGGAAACCTTTGCTTCAGTCTTAAACCTTGACTGTAAGTAACATCACAGATTGGCTTTTTGTTGCACATCACCAGATTGCACTTTATTCCCATGGAAATTTCGAACAGCTGGAGCAATCAGTTACCGGTTCATGAGGGCCCTCAGGGAGCACCAGAGGACCCGCTCCCCGCCTCCGCCGGCGTTGCAGTACGGGTGGAAGAAAGCCACCGCCGGGCCGCCCTCCTGAGCGCGGCGGGACGTGCGGCGACCCTGCAGCCACATGCGGAGCCCCAGCAGGGCCAGCAGCAGCAGCAGGGTCAGGGCCAGGCTGAGGTAGACGCAGGGCATCACCAGGGACCACAGTAACCTGCGGTGGGGAACACAGAGAACTGAGAGCAGGGTGGACACCGCAAATCAGTCCTGGGCGATTTAAACCGTTTCATCGGCTACTTTCAGTTTGAGGTTAGCCTGCTAAATGCTAGTGATGCTAAACTTAGCGTTGTTCCCTCGATACAACTTTAGGCATTAAATTAATTTATTGTTCTTCGACTCTTTCTTGCTGTACGATTTTAGCTTCTAGGTACAAAAACCTGGGAACACATGTACCTCATCAAGTCGCAGAAACACAGAGAGAAGTGATGATGGTGATGTTCATGTCCTGCCATTTTGACAACAGCTTCCTACGTCACACCACAACCCGTCATCTGACCGAGCCTCCGCTCTGTGATTGGCTTAGCGTTTGTTTACCTGAACGTCATCAACATGTGATTTGACTCGGAGGGGATTTGTTTTAGGTGCAAAACGGCACCACATGCAATTTATTTTGGAGCAGAACGATAAGAACTGCAAAAGGACGTAATCTAGAAATGATATTTCCATCTTTTTAGTCACAGTGACGTCAGTCTTCCTTAACATCAGCCGTGGATCATCCGGGACGAGGCCTGTCTGAGCGATCTGAGCTCATTAATTAAGTTATCATCAGTTGTCAAAGTAAATTAGCACTAGTAACAGCTAAAACCCCCACAGAGTCTGTACTTTACAGTGTTCTGACTATTCAAATCACGATGAGGGAAAGCAGTCTGTTCTTTAAGTTCTCAAGACAAACATCCTTAATCTCTCACTAAACTTTTATTTTTCTTTGTATTTTTTTCTAGAATGAAACATACAGCAAGATTCAAAGTACAGGCGTCAAATCTAAAAAAGGGAATTGAATATGGAGCAGCCAAATATATTTGTGACTTTCACATGCATGTGTGAAATGAGAGGAGGTAACAGTTCCTATTTTCCAAGTAACAAGTCCTCTTTATGGGATTTGTTTTCGGTGCTGCTGACAGTCCAATATTAGTGCAGGCTTTGGATGGATGCTCGTACTCGTCGTCTTCCGCTTATCCGGAACCGAGTCACGGGGGCAGCAGACTCAGCAGAGACACCCAGACGTCCCTCTCCCCAGACACCTCCTCCAGCTCCTCCGGGGGGAGCCCAAGGCGTTCCCAGGCCAGCCGAGAGACATTGTCCCTCCAGCGTGTCCTGGGCCGTCCCCTGGGCCTCCTCCTGGTAGGACGTGCCTGGAACACCTCCTGAGGAAGCCGTCCAGGAGGCATCCGGTATAGATGCCCAAGCCACCTCAACTGGCTCCTCTCGATGTGGAGGAGCAGCGGCTCTACTCCGAGCCCCTCCCGAATGGCCGAGCTCCTCACCCTATCTCTAAGGGAGTGCCCGGCCACCCTAAGGAGGAAGCTCATTTCAGCCGCTTGTATCCGGGATCTCGTTCTTTCGGTCATGACCCAAAGTTCATGGCCATAGGTGAGGGTAGGAACGTAGACCGACCGGTAAATCGAGAGCTTCGCCTTTTGGCTCAGCTTTCTCTTCACCAAAACGGACCGGCACAGCGCCCCCATTACTGCGGCAGCTGCACCGATCCGTCTTACGATCTCCTGCTCCATTCTTCCCTCACTCGTGAACAAGACCCCGAGATACTTGAACTCCTCCACTTGAGGCAGGCACTCCCCTCCAACCTGAAGAGGACAAGCCACCCTTTTCCGGTTGAGTACCATGGCCTCTGACTTGGAGGAGCTGATCTTCATCCCAGCCGCTTCACACTCGGCTGCGAACCGCCCCAGCGGATGCTGTAGGTCTTGGCTAGAGGGGGCCAGCAGGACCACGTCATCTGCAAAAAGAAGAGACGAAATCCACCGGTCCCCAAACCAGACCCCCTCCGGCCCCTTGGCTGCGTCTAGAAATCCTGTCCATAAAAGTTATGAACAGGACCAGTGACAAAGGGCAGCCCTGCTGGAGTCCAACTTGCACCGGGAACAGGACTGACTTAGTGCCGGCAATGCGGACCAAACTCCTGCTCCGCTCGTACAGGGCCCGGATGGCCCCTAATAAAGGGCCCCCGATTCCATACTCCTGGAGCACCCCCCACAAGGCATTACGAGGGACACAGTCAAATGCCGTCTCCAGGTCCACAAAACACATGTGAACCGGTTGGGAAAACTCCCATGAGCCCTCGAGTACCCTGTAGAGGGTATAGAGCTGGTCCAGTGTTCCACGGCCGGGACGAAAACCACACTGCTCCTCCTGAAGCCAAGGTTCAACTATCGGCCGGACTCTCCTCTCCAATATCCTGGCGTAGGCCTTACCAGGGAGGCTGAGGAATGTGATCCCCCTGTAGTTGGAACACACCCTCCGGACCCTCCTTCTTATGAAGGGGGACCACCACCCCGGTCTGCAAGTCCAGAGGCACTGTCCCCGACCGCCATGCAATGTTGAAGAGGCGTGACAACCATGACAGCCCCACAACATCCAGAGATTTGAGGTACTCAGGGCGGATCTCATCCACCCCCGAAGCCTTGCCACCGCGGAGCTTTTTAACCACCTCGGTGACTTCAGCCTGGGTGATGAAAGAGTCCAACCCCGAGTCCCCAGCCTCTGTTTCCACCAGGGAATGCGTGATGGCAGGATTGAGGAGATCCTTGAAGTACTCCTTCCACCGCCCGATAATGTCCCCAGTCGAGGTCAGCAGCTCCCCACTATAAACAGTGTTGGCGAAGCACTGCTTCGCCGGACGGTTTGCCAGAATCACTTCGAGGCCGACCGGTAGTCCTTCTCCATGGCCTCACGGAGCTCCTCCCAGGCCCGAGTTTTTGCCTCTGCCACAGCCCGGGCCGCAGCACGCTTGGCCTCACGGTACCCGTCAGCCGCCTCAGGAGTCCCACAAGCCAACCACAGCTGATAGGACTCCTTCTTCAGATTGACAGCATCCCTTACTGCCGGTGTCCACCACCGGGTTCTGGGATTGCCGCCGCGACAGGCACCGCAGACCTTACGGCCGCAGCTACGGGCAGCAGCATCGACAATAGATGTGGAGAACATGGTCCACTCGGACTCTATGTCTCCAACATCCCCCGGAATCTGGTCAAAGCTCTCCCGGAGGTGGGAGTTGAATACATCCCTGGCCGAGGGCTCCGCCAGGCTTTCCCAGCAGACCCTCACAATGCGCTTGGGCCTGCCAAGTCTGTCCGGCTTTCTCCTCCTCCAGTGGATCCAACTCACCACCAGGTGGTGATCAGTGGACAGCTCAGCCCCTCTCCTCACCCGAGTGTCCAAAACATGCGGCCGAAGGTCTGATGATACGACAACAAAGTCGATCATTGACCTCCTGCCTAGAATGTCCTGGTGCCAAGTGTACTGATGGACACCCTTATGTTTGAACATGGTGTTCATTATGGACAATCTGTGACTAGCACAGAAGTCCAATAACAAAACACCACTCGGATTCAGATCGGGGAGGCCATTCCTTCCGATCACGCCTCTCCAGGTGTCACTGTCGTTACCCACGTGGGCGTTGAACTCCCCCAGCAGAATAATGGAGTCCCCGGGAGGGGCACTATCCAGCACCCCCGAAAGGACCGCCAAGAAGGCCGGGTGCTCCGCACTACCGCTCGGCCCATAGGCCGAAACGACAGTCAGAGACTTGTCCCCGACCCGAAGGCGCAGGGATGCGACCCTCTCATCCACCGGGGTAAACCCCAACACGAGACAGCTGAGCTGGGGGGCAACAAGCAAACCCACCCCAGCCCGCCGCCTCTCCCGTGGGCCACTCCAGAGTAGAAGAGAGTCCAGCCCCTCTCAGGAGATGGGTTCCAGAGCCCACGCTGTGCATGGGGGCGAGCCTGACTATTTCTAGTCGATATCTCTCGACCTCCCCGCACAAGCTCAGGCTCCTTCCCCCCCAGCGAGGTGACATTCCACGTCCCTAGAGCCAGCCTAAGCATCCGGGGATCGGGCCGCTGAGGTCTCCACTTTCGTCCGCCACCCAATCCTCTTTGCACCGGTCCCTCACGGACTGATCCTTTCAATCTACATCATTGCAGGTCTGGGAAAACCCAACAAGCACGTACTTCTCTACATGCACATCCAAAAATACAGATCTATATTTCACAGTTGCAGACAGTGGTGGCACTGTTGCTACTTCAAACCTCCACCCTATGATGACACATTATTGGATCTGAGCACCCTGATCAAAAAAGGTCTATATGTCCCAGTTTATACTAAGAATCTGCATAATCAAACACTAAGTGATTAAAGTCAACCTCCAACGGCATCTTGTCTTAACTTCTAAAGGATTAGATAAAATAAAATACATTTTAGCATGACATCATTGTTTATCTTTAACAGCATGCATCATTGAGTTCTTGAGCAACAATGAATGTGCTGGCTCTGCGGATCCAAGCTGCAGCACAGCAATCTCCTTAAAGAATAAAGCCAGAGGTTTTGTGAGTCCAGCTATTAAGTCACTTCTTGATGATTCATAACCATAATAACTTTATAATAAATTTATTTTTGGACTGTTCCTAGAACAAGTCATCATTAGGTAAGATCCCTTGATCAGGTTTTAGCCAGTCTGCTCAATAAAACCCAATAACTGACTGTACAGGGAAACCACTGCCTATAGCTAGACTGATGGAGCTGCCAAATGCTAGGAAGGATGGTGGATAGCACTGTTTTGTTGTCTTGCTATTTTCATGTGTTGCCAAATTAGGAATAATTCTAGTTATTTAATAAGCTAACCTAATGAAACTGATAGGAGCTCATAGTCTGGCAGCAGAAACACACCCTCAGAGAGAATCTGTTGGGGAACATCTGCAAGAGCCAGATGTTGTCAGCAGACGTTATGAAAGTCTTTGCATTTATTTGTGATTAATAACCCTGCAAAACTTAACTGGTTTACTGACCTCATGTCTTCACGTTAGTAAATTAACATCATTATATCTAACTGTATAAACTGAAGAGATGTGACCTTTTTATTTGCTGTAATTGACTCCTGTTTTGCCAAAAAAAGAGAAAGGATTATTTCACATTTATATTTAGCATGCTAATTATATTTAGCATATTTAGCAGGCTTTATCAGTTTATTTCGAAGAACTATGGAGTTTGCACACATCCGTTAAACATATGAGTAAACCCCAAATTATTCACACCCCATGGCAGATTGAAAATTAAAGTCATCTTTGAATATTAGCATTATGTTTCTTCTGACTGGAAGTAATATGAACATTTTGGAGTGGCCCAGTCAGAGTTCAACTTGAATCTGAGAATCTGTGGATGGAGCTAAAGATTAGGATGATGGAAAGGAGGCCTTCCAACCTCAATGACTTGGAGATTCACCAAAGATAAATCATCAAAGCGCCAGTGGAAAGATGCAAAAAGCTGGCTGGTAATTATCAGAAGAATTTGGTTGCTGTAGCACCAATAAACATGTTTCTATTCCTTAGTGTGAAGGTAATAAAAAATTTGGACGTCTTGACTGAGTGAAAATCATTTTGAATCTGAATCTGCCAGGTGTATGAATAATTTTGGGCTCTCTAATCAGCAGCTTCACACAGAGCCATTTGTTCCTCATTTGTTCCTTATTCAACAACTATTTCCTGTATCATCCTAATGCTGCAGAGAAATGGGAATGAACTGTTCGCTTCAATCATTTGTTCTAAGAACTTTAAAATTAGTAAAATTTCCAGCAAAGACAAACAGAACTCAAGATAACTGGATAGGTTTACCTCACTACACTCAGTATAATTTACACTGCAGCCAGCAAGACAAAGTACTGGTTCCTTTGTATATTTGTATATATGTATATTTAAGGACATAAAGATATATGCATAAACATACCTTATAACGCACTTTTGTATATATGTATATTTAAGGAAATACAGATATATGCATAAACATACCTTATAACGCACTTTTGTATATATGTATATTTAAGGAAATACAGATATATGCATAAACATGACTTATAACGCGTTAAATAAAAAAAAACAAAAAAACCCAGAGAGCAAAGTGTACTGGAGTCAAATTCCTTGTTTGTAAGTATGAACTTGGCAATAAAGCTGATTCTGGTTCTGATATTGTAAATTGTACAGTTTAAACAGTGTGTTGGAAAGGAAGTCATACTCTTAGAGCTTTTTTCCCACATTGAAAACACTCCCAATATTGGGATTTTATCTGATCGACCAACACTAAATAGCACATACTTGTGAAGGGGAAGTGTAGCATTGGGGTATTGAGGTATATAGCATGTTTGCACATCTAGAAACTGACATTTCTGCCTGTTCCTCTTTGTAAAATTGCTGTAGTTCAGTCAGATATGATGGGGAACATCTGTGAACATAATTCTTTAAGTCTTGATTCTCAACTGGAATTGGGTCTGTACTTTGACTGGACCATTTTAACGCATGAGTATGCTTTGACCTAAACCATTCTATTATAGCTCTGACTGTGTTTGGGGCTGTTGTCCTACTGAAAGGTAAAACTCATTCCCAGCCTCCAACAGTTTTGACCACCTTACCTGTCTCTGATGGTATTATGCTGCCATTACCATGCTTTGCATTGGCGATGATGCATTCAGGATGATGTGCAGTTTAAGTTTTGTCAGAACGTTTGGTTTTGGTCTCATCCAACCAGAGCATCTTCTTCCACATGTTTGCAGTGTCTCCTACATGGCTGAACAGGGCTTGGGATATTGTTTTATAATCTAAACCTGGTTTAAACCTCTCTCCAGCTTTATGCCTGAACTATCTGCTGTGTCCCTTGGTCGTTATGATGCTATTTCTTCACCAGCTTTGATACCACTAATTTCTTCACAGAACACCTGGATTTCTTCTGAAAGTAAACTACACACAAGTGGACACCGTTTACTAATTAGGAGACTGGATTTTATTTAAGGGCATCAGGGAAAAAGAGGCTGAATACAAATTAAAAACACACTTTCCAGATTTCTATTTGTAAAAAACTAATTGAAAATCATGTGTCCTTTTCTTCCACTTCATAATTGCACACTTTTTGTGTTCCTCCAACATCTCCAAACATACATTGTTTGTGGTTGTAACCTAAAAAAAATATGAAAAAGGTTCAAAGGGTATGAATACTTTCAACACCCTGTCTGTCTGACTTTTTACCACTCTTAAATGACTTGGTTTCCTTGTAGCCCTCTGTTCCCACAGTTATAATCATATCTTTATTCATCTAATCAACAGTGAATGTCACCAATCTAGATTTCCTTCTCTGGAACCACCCAGTTGTCTCTAATCCTCCTAAAGTTTCATATAACTACCTGCTTTTTCTTTCTGTTCACTGCCATTTTTTTCCAAATTTTTTTTTGTTACAACCAAAATGGACTTTTTCAGATTTCTGCACTGAGAGTGGATGCAGTCAGTTTCAATGCGACAGAATTTGAACTTATTTCCCTGTTCTCCACTGACTCTACAAAACCAAGTAGAGTCAGTAAGATAGTAAAATAGTAAGATGGTGTCACCGGAGCCCCTCACACTGGTTGCTGGAGGTCACCTGAACTTGCAGCCTGCGTGTATTGCCATATAAAGACAAAAGCTCTTTGATTCCTGTTTCTAAAGTGTTGCATGTCACTTCCTTCCTCGTAGATTTGAATAGATGTGCTGAGGCCCTTCACACTGCACCGCTTCAGAGCACTGCCTGTCAAGCTTTGAGCAGCTCAGCAGCCAGACGGACCTCCTGAGGAAAGGAAACGGAACCCTCCACTCCCAGAGACCATCATCGCCACATCTCTCAGGTAAGGTGGTGGAGATCAGGTGGCCTCATGTCTGTGCAGGTGTCTCCTGAAGTCATCACGGTTAGAGGTCAGGTGAATTTCAAGAAGCATCTCTGCTAAAAAAAAATCAAAAAGAATTTAAAAAGGTGAAAATATACATTGCATTTGTCTCTGTGATTATATAGGACTTTCTGTAATCCTTACCCAGAGTTTCTATGCTACGGTTCAACTTGGCTTTAATATTTGAAAAATGCTATCCTATTTCACTACAGATGTGCACTATAGAAGTGCCCTGCTTACACTGTGACACCCTGTGCACGATTCATTTGAATGATTTAGAAGCTTCTCATGTATAAATAAAAAGATTGGGCCAGTTAGAAGCAGAGTGAGGCCTACAAGGAGAGGAACAACAAACTGAAGCTCTGCAGTCACAAGGAAAGGAAGTTTGTGGTTAGCTTCACTTCAACTGAAAAAAAACCCCTCTAAGACTGCATTGCGTGGACTAGAAGAGACATCAGCTCATTCCTGTCAGCATTTGATTTACGATTAATAGTTCTTGATGTGCAATAAGATGACCAGGATGTGGAACACGTGTGTGACATGCTGATCCGGCTTAGCACCAGCAGATACACGATCAGGGTCTGGTAGTTTACACTGCTCAGAAACTGTTCTGTTCACTCTAATTCATGCAGTTTTCTGGTGCACATGCTTGACTGATACTCTAGATATTACTCCTCTGTGTCTGTGCCTTTTAAATATGCTGGTCAATCTGACACGTAACAGATGCAACTTCGAGTATATAGTCATCGTAACTTGCATCTTTCTTTTTTTGCAAAAACCGTCATGAGGGGGAACATTTCAGTGGCATGCTATTGTCTGAAAAAAATGCCCCTTTTTCTGTCATCACAATTGTTGCATTAGATGCCAGACAGATTAAAGAAATAACATGTACAAAGTGTTTGCTGTGGTCTGAGGCAGCAAATATGTCAAGTAGACAAAACGACTTTAAAAACAGTTACTTATCTGTTTAACACGAAAAACATCCACCAGACCCAAAACAAATTCATTTCTGACTGAGATTCTGATGTTTTCTTCATCTGTGGTGCTTCTCTGAAACTGGTGTTAGCTCCCATGTTGCCCGTTCTTAAACTTAATGGTTGGACATAAAAATGCATTTAATTACAGAATTTTCTGCAGAGACGGTCAAATGTTAAACTCTCGCCTTATCAACCCAAGAGGCTGTCCAAACCATGTCTGTATTGTTTAATTATAACATTATGGTCCAACATTCTGATGCCATCAGACCAAGAAAAGTAGGAAATGTTCCCAGGTTAAAAGATTAGTCAGTTAAAGTTTGACTTTTTATTCAATTTCACAAGAACACCATCCTTCGTTGATTCAAACAGCAGCAATGATCAAAACAGAAGCAACATACGTCTGATTTGAAAGTCAAATTGTGCTGTTGTAAAAATGCAAACTAACGTTTTTGATTCAAAATCTGAACTTCTGCAACATGTTACTGTTTTAGCATCAACCTGTTATAGACAGTAATCTAATATAGCCTACAGCCTTTAACCTTTTATGTTTCCTTGTTTTTCTGTCTTCAAGGAAAACTCTTTTCACTTTGGTTTTGGACTTGCTGTGATGTCATAAATATTGCAGTGGGAAGCAGTTTTGAATGAACTTCGAATATTTTTCTAAAGTAAAGATGAGACCATAACAGAAAGGAGCTGTGGGTTCACTGCAGCATGGCAGATATGAACGTACTACTGATTACAAAGCAGGTCAGATTTGTTCTGCAGGACGATTGCGATCCTTACCAACGCAGGAACGAAGCTTTAGGAACCAGAACAATGCAACATATGCGAGCTGGTACCGTTTTTCTCTTTTCATAGATAAAGGTCAGAGAAGCAGCAGTGGGCACTCTTAAGCAGTACAAATCTCACAGGTTAAATGTCAGACAGTCACATTTGGGTATTCAAAGTGGGTGAGAAACAAACACTTAAACTGGTCGGACCTGCAGTTCTGAGCTGAGTTTCAGTTCTGCTTCTGATCTGCTGTCTGCTGTAAGAAGCAACTTCCTTGTTTTCACCGCCTGCAGAGTTTAGAGCAGTGAAGCCAAAAGTGCCCTAAAACTCTGAGAGGGGGACGTCACTGCCTGTGTCTTCTTAAAACATGTCCTTTCACTGCTCTCCAAACCTTTACCTGTGCACAAATTCAGTCTGAACTGGAACGGTGTTGCACTCACCTAAAGAGTGACAACAGGAATTCAATATATGTAATTGTTTTACTTCATCTAGTGTAGTTCCCTCCAGGTATGTCTCTTTTTTTACGTATGAACATCTTGCTAACGTCCCTCTCCATACAAAACGAAAGAATCTCACCGACATGGATGTTTTAACAGGATATTATTTTAACTGATAGGAGCACTTCCTCTTAATGGTTTAAAATCAGTTCTGTTTATATGAACCATTCAAGCTGCCATCATTCCAAGAAAAAGCACAGCAGCTATCTAACATTTACAAGAACTTTACTTGTGAACCTGCTCAGTTGGTTTTGGGTTGCCCTGTCTGAAGCTCTTATTGGTGCTTTGTTACATTTACGTGAAAAACAGGTTTCTGTCCTCACTGGGTGTTACTGGTTGGAATAAATGTGGCATTCAGAAATAAAAAGGAATTTTAGAAAGTAGAAACTCAACTTCTTTAGATTAGTCCAGTGTTTTATCCAGTTGTAACCTGCATTTATGGACTTTGCAACTAGTTTGATTGCCAAAAAAGTTAGTAATATTTATCAGAAAGGTTAATGAAGGGCTGCTGCCTTATTTGAGAAGTAAAACATCAGAACACCTTTAAGTATGTCATAATACTGTAATACTCAAGCTGTTTTGTATCATGTTTCACCATCAGGGTTTCCTTTACTGCGGAGGTGCAGGAAGTTAAATCATTAACGCTAACAAGCTCCTTCCTTTTGTTAGCTAAAATGTCCTCTGAACTGCCAAAAAAGGATCTGCAAACACACACACACAAAGACGCGTTCAGGGTGAATCATCACACCCTGAATTAAAATGTCCTGCATGTCATGTGATCCCACTCAGAGATGCTTATCTCTGTCTCATCTGCTGCTTTTGTTCAAAGAACTATACAAGTTTAGGTTAAAAGCTGTAGGATCAGTAAGGGTGCGCAGTATGATGGGAAAAAGACAAAAGACATGGTGGCCTTTCAGCTAAATAAGAAACAATAGCCCAGATGTTTTAATACAGATGTGCTTTATCAGTTTATTGACAAAAGAAACTGCAATTCTTCCCTCATCCCCTTCACTTAGCTGCAGAAAAAATGTTTTTTTCCCCAGCAGGGGAAGCTTGCTCATCAACTAAGAGGACAAACCTTTTTTCTATGCGCTGTTTTCTAGAAGCGATTTCATTATGGTTTCTTTCTCAAATGCCTGCACGACCATACCCCAGCTGAATCCTTGCTGAAGCACATTGATCTAGAAGATATGGGCCCAGACAGGAAAAAACAAAACACAGTCACATTAATAAATGTCAGCTATTCAACTTCCACTTTTCTGTAGCCATATTGTAATTATGTCAAGTTTATTTATATAGCGCTTTTCAGCAACAAGGCACTCAAGGCGCTTTTATAACACTCCTATGTCTGTTGCAGATTGAGCCCAGTGTCAGCATGTGTGCCTTTCACTCACCAAGAATGTAACATTTGCTTCTTTAAATGGTCCAATAAATTCCAGCACTGTCACAAATCTGCTGCAGTCAATATTCAAAAAGAATATGATTGGTTAACCCTTATGATTTAAAAAGTCTTTCATATTGATTTGATGCCGTCATTGCTGCAATTTTAAGATGAGTCTTGGGCTCGAAAAAGGTGACCACAAATTACCTCTGACCCCCTCCTGAAACAGTGGCAGATGTTTTAGATAGAGCTGAATTCAATGAAATCCTATTCATGTCAGGAAAACTTTTGTTTTTCTGAACTGATGTTTTGAAACTAAAAAGTGACGCTATGCTCTTAACACATGTTAAAATTGCTCAACATGAACTGGGGTTTTTCCTGTTTGTTGTGTTTTGCCAGAAGATAAAGAAGCAACATCCTTATTAAATGCATGTCTCACATAAAAAAACTCCAGGTTTGAAAACAAACTGGAAGACCTCCTGAAGTCAGAATTTCAAGTAGAAAACTAACTCCAAAATCCAACATGTCTGCCCTGTGCTTAGCACTAACTGATGCCGTGATAAACTTTTTTGCACTATTGTAAGTTTGTATTCTGAACCTGTTTTTTTTAGTGTTTAAATACATAAAAAGCAGAGACAAACTTTGCTTTTTGCTTTTAGCTTTTAGCGCGATCGATGCACACAACAAGAACAAATCCTGCTGTTCTTCCTCGTTGCTATTAGAAACTCATTAAGCTGCATTTGATCTTATTCCCAGATCCAAGTTTGGACTTCAGAAGATAATGAAACACAGTATTAGTAGCCAGTAGCCATTAGCTTCATCTGCTGACCGAGGCCTTTTGAAAAGAATCTCTCTGAAGCAACGATCCATGTGCTTGAAAAAAGGTCCAAATTACAGCTAATATGCTGCATATTTACCTTCTGACTTGATCCCAACTCTTCCTCTGAGTATCACTCATATTACTATATTTAAATATAGACTCGTCCACTTTTTTTAGTTGGAGCTTTTAACTATAAAGATGTTTAATAATCAGGTAGAGTTCAGAGTTTATGTGTGTTCCTGCTTCTGATCACAGACTCACTGGGGATGAACAGATCTTCACCACCAGATAGAAAGGTCGTGTTTTAAAATAGAAACGGTGTTAAAAAGATCTCAGTATAGTCCCTAAAGAACCATTCTTCTAATATGACCCTTTTAGGAAAGAACCGAGGACGTCTGCTTTATCTGTCCAGTAAGAAATCGGCTAATGTGCAAACCTTGTTGCACATGCAGCAAGAAGTTGCAAACAAGTGGTTGTTTTTCAGACAGGATGTGCTGCAATGTGAGGAAGTTCTAGAGTGGCAAAAGTGAGAACTGTAAATGCTTTGCATCACAATACTAAACTAGGAGACAAAATCATTTAGTTTCCATCTGACCTGCTCTGCAGGTGTGGCCTGAAGCACAGCTCCCACATCTCAGCTTTATAGATAATGCTCTGTGTGTTTCCTCTTGGATCAGTTTAGGGTCCACTTCTGATTCAAGTTGCCAACATGGCCACCACACCAATCTCTGCTGAGGAGCAGGAGGAACTGAGAGAAGCTTTTGCCAAAATTGGTAAGAGGATCATCATTGTTGATGTCATTTCCTCTTGTGATTTTAATAGAGGAAGGATCAGTGAGAAACCGCTGCTGGTTTTCTTAATAAGGCGATCTACTGTAAATATCTTGCTGCTTCAGTCTCTGAACCAGCTTTGCTTGATGCATTTAAATGATGTTCTGGCAACCTTCTCGTCTTCCTGTCAGACGTGGACGGCAACGGGTTCATCAGCAAAGATGAGCTCAACGAGCTCTTCAGGGCTGCCAACCTGGCTCTGCCGGGATACAAAATCCGAGAGATCGTCCAGGAGCTGACCAAAACCAGCAACAGACTCACCTTTGAGGAGTTCACTGATGTAAGTTGCTCAGCAGAGACGAGTTTTCTTCATATCAGCTGATAACTTCAGATTTAGAGCTTGGTCATTTTTCTCTTTCCGTTCCCTCGTTTCAGATGGTCCGTGGTCTGAAGAGCACTGAGGTGGCCAAAACCTTCAGGAAAGCCATCAATAAGAAGGAAGGAATCTGTAGAGTGGCAGGAACGTCCGAGCAGTCCGGCGCGCAGCACTCATACTCAGGTTATTCTCTACAGTACACATTTGCAGACAGGCTAATTGTGTTGGCACCTCTGGTAACGATGTGTCAAATAAATTCATTGCACTAACATAATCTCACAATGTTTGATTTGAATACATTTTTTGGCACAACCCTTGGCACCACTGACACAGTTGGAGCATACAGAGAGATGAATCTGTGTCCTATCTAAGATCTCTTCTCCTGGATTGGTGTCTAAGCTCTGAGAAGAGCATTAATGTGTTGATCTGCCCACAAGTTTTGGATCATGATCCCGTTCAAAAACCTAATGACCACTTATTAAAGAGTTCTTGGTGGCTTGCACTCTAACAAGGTTCTCAAGACCTGTGGAGGAGAAGACCCACAGCATCACAGATCCAGCACTGTACATAACAGTAGACGTGAGGCGCTTTCACACAACCTTTGGTTTAACGCTAAACACGCCTGTTGCTAAAAGCCTCAATCTGAGCAAAGCACACGGGAGCAGAAGTTAAAGCTGGAGTATGGGTCACATGTTGATGTCTTTTCTGTCTTCTTCTGTCTGCAGAGGAGGAGAAGGTGGCCTTTGTGAACTGGATCAACAAAGCTCTGGAGAAGGATCCAGACTGTAAACATGTTCTTCCAATGGATCCCGACACCGATGACCTGTTCACTGCCATGGGAGATGGAATCGTCCTCTGGTACCTTCTACTTTAAACACTTTTCATTTCCTTCAGATTTCTCTGAGGTTTTTAGGTCCAGATAAGGTTGAAAGAACCAAACAAATCTAACATAGCTCCTTGAAGAAACGTGTTTATCAGCCTAGATCTGCTATGTCTCTCCTGTTAGTAAAATGATCAACCTGTCTGTTCCCGACACCATCGATGAGAGAACCATCAACAAGAAAAAACTCACTCCTTTCACCATCCAGGTTAGACAACGATTACATTCCTGTCTTCGGTTTAATAAAACAAACAGTATTTTCACTGCAGGTCATCGGCAGAACCACTGAATATCTGCTTGTTGTGGATTTTTAATCGAACAGGAGAATCTGAACCTGGCTCTGAACTCTGCGTCGGCCATCGGCTGCCACGTGGTGAACATCGGGGCTGAAGACCTGAAGGAGGGCAGGCAGCACCTGGTCCTGGGTCTGCTGTGGCAGGTCATCAAGATCGGGCTGTTTGCAGACATCGAACTCAGCAGGAATGAAGGTGGGTGTTCATCTGGATCTGAGATTTAAACTGGCTGCACATCAGCTGATATCGTGGAGGAAGGCTCACCTGTCTGAGGGCAGAGGTCCAAATTACGTTGTCTTTGTTCTGATTGCATTTTGTGACAGTATTTTCATTTGAAAGCACCCAGATTGTAGAATCAACTTGAATACAGAAGGTACAGAAGGGACCGGTGCATTCTGTAGTATAATTCTAATGATTTTCCTTGTGCATGCAGCACTGATTGCTCTGCTGCGGGATGGGGAGAGTCTGGAGGATCTGATGAAGCTTTCCCCAGAGGAGCTGCTGCTGCGATGGGCCAACTACCACCTGGAGGAGGCTGGCTGTGGAAAGATCAACAATTTCAGCTCCGATATCAAGGTGAGAACATGTGCAGAGGCCTCTATGGATCAATCAGCTGACTGCTGGCTTGAATAGAAATGTTATGGTGTTGCTCTCTGTACACAGATTTCTAATTATGAAACCTTTCACATGTTTTTACATTACAACCACAAACTTCAATGGATTTTATAGAACAGACCAACACAAAGTGGTCCATAATTGGTAAGAGGAAGAAAAAATATTCATGGTTTTTAATAAAAAGAAGTATCTGGAAAGTGTGCTATTCATATGTATCCACCATCAGTCTTTGTAGATCCACATTTTGCTGCAAGTCTTTCAGGGTACGGGGGTCTCCTCCAGCTTTGTACATCTAGAGACATTTCTGCCCATCCTTCTTTACAAAACACCTCAATCTCAGTCAAACTGAAACATGCAAAGATTCTCAACCGGATTTAGGTCTGGACTTTGACTGGGCCTTTCGCTGTAGCTTTGGCAGAGCATGATTTTGCCCCCACCATGTGTCACAGCAGGTGTTCTTGGTGATGCTCAGAGACAGCTCTGCTTTTAATCACACAGTTTCCTTTTCTTACACGTTTGCTGTGAAAGAAAAGGTGTGCTAAAGGCCAGATTTGTAGAGTGCATGAGTAATAGCTGTCCCGTTAACAGTTTCTTCCACCTGAGCTGTGGATCTTTGCAGCTCCTCCAAAGTCACCATGGCCTTCTTGGCTGTTTCTCTGATTGATGCTCTCCTGACTAGATGACATCTGAAGGCATATGTTTGCAGTGGATTTTATTTAGGGGTATCAGAGTAAAGGTGAAAGCCACCCTTTTCCTTGTACTTCCAAATGTTGCACTACTTTGTGTTGGTCTATCACATAAATACATTGAAGTTTCAGATTGTAGGTTCAAGAGGTATGAAGGCCTTTGCAAGGCACTTTATACGTTTAACACCATGTTCAACCTATTGGTTAGAAACTGCACACAATCGGAAGCCGATCGTTTTCTTCAATTGGTCTTTCAGAATGTTTGTTTAAAGTTAAATAAGCCAGGCTGAAGTGGTTTTGTTGGGCTAACTTCTCCAAATGGGTTATTCCAGGACTCCAAGGCATACTACAACCTCCTGAACCAGGTGGCACCCAAAGGAGACGAGGAGGGAATTCCTCCCATCGCCATCGACATGTCAGGAATCAGGGTGAGACTTAATTCAGTGAATCAGAACCATTTGCTCTCGAGAGAGGTCCGCTTTCCTGACGCCCCCCGCGTTTACGTCTCTGCAGGAGAAAGAGGACCTGAAGAGGGCAGAGTGCATGCTGGATCAGGCCGACAGGCTCGGCTGCAGACAGTTCGTCATGCCCGCAGACGTCGTCCGTGGCAACCCCAAGCTCAACTTGGCTTTTGTTGCTAATCTGTTCAACAAGTACCCCGCTCTGAAGAAGCCAGAGAACCAAGACATCGACTGGAGCTCGATCGAAGGTGAGTTTACATCATCTAAAAGGTTCTTCTCCTTCAGACCACACAGGTTCACATCTCTTCTGTTCACCTATTGTGTTTTTCGGGGGTTTTAATGAGTTTTTGCTGGTGTTTCCCTGCAGGTGAAACCAGGGAGGAACGAACCTTCAGGAACTGGATGAACTCTCTGGGTGTGAATCCTCGTGTCAACCATCTCTATGCGTAAGAACAGCCTGTTAGATGTCCACCTGTAGACTGCTGATAATCACAGAGACTAATTATGTGTGTACGTGTGTGTGTGTGTTACAGAGACATCGATGATGCCCTGGTCATCTTCCAGCTGTATGAGAAGATCAAAGTTCCAGTAGATTGGGACAGAGTCAATAAGCCTCCCTACTCTAAACTTGGCAGCAACATGAAGAAGGTACGACGGGAAACTTCTGACCTGAAGAAGACTTGGACAAGTTTCTGATCATTTGCTACAATTATCATGTAGAAGGTATCTGGAGTAACAATCTGCTGTTCTGGTTTCCAGCTGGAGAACTGTAACTATGCAGTGGAACTGGGCAAAAAGGAGGCCAAGTTCTCTCTGGTCGGCATCGCAGGTCAGGACCTGAACGCAGGAAATCGAACCCTCACTCTCGCTCTGCTCTGGCAGCTCATGAGGAGGTAACCTTTCTTCTGTGGCGCTCATTTCTGTTCTCCACCTCTTCTCTTCTAACACCCGTTCATTCAGGGAAGCAGTGGACTTTTGCCATCATCATCAGTAAACATTTGGGATTTGATATTTCCAAGATGTTTTCCATCTGTGTGTCCAGATCCAGATGATTTGTCTAAAACTAATATCAAGAAAATCTGACCGAAATATCAGTAGCTTCATCTCTCTGGAGCCGCATTTGTTGGGACTCCTGGTGAAGATACAATGAAAACTAAAAAAATTCCAACCTTTAATGTCAGTGTAATTATTTAGTGAGGAAAACAAATCCCACAATTAGTTTTTAATAATCCCTTTCAAATAAATGAGAAGTTTTTGTTTATAAATGAAAACTTTACTTCTCTAGGCCAATCAGAGAGACTGACTACAGTCAGCAAAGCTCACTGTTCGCAAACTGCACCAAAGAGGTGCAGACGGGGTGACTGCATCTCCATAGCAACCATTAGATACTACCTGCATGAAAACTGGTTCTAGCAATAAGCTTTTCAGCAACAGAAACTCCAGGTGGGGTTTGTATGAGACAAAAGGATGAATATGTAGGAAAGCACCTCCTGCCCAGTGTTAAGTATGGTGGAGGATCTGTGATGCTGTGGGACTGTCTCTTTTCAAAGGCCCTGGGAACCTTGTTAGAGGGGAGGGTATGACAATCCCTATGAAATACCAGTAGATCCTGTTGGACTTTGTCAGAAATGTGTTAGACTGGTTTTGCAGCAGGATTAATATAGAAATGCTTCAGCAGACAGCTGAAACCCTGTAGAAAAGCTGTGAGCTGAGCTGAAGAGATGATCCGTCTCTCAGTCTGCCTCAAACCTGATGGCAAAAGAAGGTGGAACAAACTATTAACAGCAGGGGCGCCAGATGTTTCGCCACCTGTGATTTTGTTACAACAATGATTCCTTAACATTGGATGAATAAATGTATTCAGGTTAAAGGTCGGATTTATGACATCCTGCTACGGCACAAAGATTCATCTGAAGGCTTTTTATATCTTCAGCCGGGGTGTCAGCAAGCGTAGCCTCCGCTGCTCACGAGGGTTGAATGTTTCACGCCGTCCGTCTCTTCCTCAGGTACACCCTGAACATCCTGGAGGATCTGGGTGATGGACAGAAAGTAGTAGATGACACCATCGTGTCCTGGGTCAACCAGACGCTCACACATGCTGAAAAAGGCACCATCTCCAGCTTTAAGGTAAAACCTCTTTTTCCTTAGCTTGGCATTCTGGGTAATACCAATTTTATGGCAACCATTTAGATCTACTTTAGTTACAATCAATACTCTGGGCTAAAACCAGCAGAACTGGTCCTGAGCAGGTGGTGTTCGCCACATAAGGACTCCTGACCTGGTCTGGTCTTTTATGAAAGATCCAGTGAGGTGTTAGTCAAGTGTTGTTGGAAAGTTGGACTTTTTTTACCTCGATGACCTCAGAGAATCCCTGTGTTTGTGCAGGACATGTCTATTAGCAGCAGTATGCCGGTCCTGGATCTGATCGATGCCATCCAGCCCGGATCGATCAGATACGACCTGCTGAAGACCGAAGACCTGACGGAGGAGGAGAAACTCAACAATGCAAAGTACAGACAGAAGTTTTGTGTTGCACATATTTGACCAAACTTCACTTGATTAAACAGATTTCAGAAGCAGCTCTAGAAGTCTCACGGAGTCAGTCTAGATCTGTTACTGTTTTCCTCACGGTTAAACTGTGTCATCAGGTACGCCATCTCCATGGCCAGGAAGATCGGAGCCCGCGTGTACGCGCTGCCTGAGGACCTGGTGGAGGTCAAACCTAAGATGGTGATGACGGTGTTCGCCTGCCTGATGGCGCGCGGCATGAGGAGAGCCTAGAGAGACCCGATGAACCACTGACCCGACACACCCAGGGTCTGAGAGCGGAGAGGAGAACCAGCTCTTATTTTCTTTTTAGGCAAGAAGCAGAACTAATCATGTTCTCCGTTTCTTTAAAGGGTAGAAAGTTCTTTTTTTAACATCTGTACAACTCAGTAAGATTCTGCCTCAACAGAACCAAGCAGTTCTTACTCCAACCAGTCCCAGTACCTGATCAGTATCTGGTAACCAACCGATACGGAGTCAACAATAAATGAAAGACTTGTAATGAAAAGTCAGTATTATTTGTGTTTGGGTCCAGCTGACCTGGTGCCATATCGGCTTTATGAATAAGAGTTTCTGCTTCCATTTCATGTCACTGAATTGTTGCTCTGTAAACGTGAACGGGTTCACCTCCTGCTCATTCCTCTGGTACCAACACATCTTTTCACTTGTTCAATTAGTTTTATCTCAGATGTATAAACCAAATAAAGAGATTTTTTTATTATAACCTTGGTGTTGTTTGATTGGGATGTAGCCTGCTGTGAAGAACTGAAACCTTACAGGAGCTGCTCCAACATGGCCCATGCTGACATGCAACTGGAAATCTCCTGCTGATTGGCAGCTTTCCAGGCTCCAGTATTTATGCTGGGTATATGTTCATGGCTCCAACAGATCAGATTCCAATCACAGAAACTCCAGACTTGAACCTGTCCACAGAACCAATGGACAGCATAGCGGGCCTGCTCCAGGACCATCAGCAAGGAGCTTGATGAAACTGATAGTGGTGAGAAGAAGGCAGAAATATGCTGGTAATAAATGATCTGAAGACAGTTGGGACCAGAGTCACCAAGGAGACCATCAATAACCCTACACTGTATTGGAGTGAGACAGAAGGCACTCCGTGTGTTGTACGGGTCCGTTTACCAGATCCAGAAAAAGCTCCAACATCAACTGGACCTGCTGTGGTTGGAGGAAGAGGAATGCCCAGCACGTCCCAAACAAGGTCATATTCTGCTTTTAGACTGCTTTCTGCTGAGGGTGCAAGACTACTTCACCGTATTGTTGAGCAATTGAACAGGATCGAATCGTGGACCAGAACATTCTTCCTTCGGCCAGAACACTGAAGGATACTGGACGGGTCTCTCCAGCAACAAGGGAGCGATTAAAGCAGAATTGGATTAAAGTGATAACCTGGATTAGCCAGTCCAGCCCTCAGTCCTTCAGAAGCTTGTTACCAAGCAGCAGCCAAGAAAGGAAAGGATTTAGAGCAGCTCCAAAACAGCTCATTTAAATGGTTAAATTACCTCCTTCGCATGTCTCCGAGTTCTGCTGGGTCCTGGTAATGAACCATCACACCAGTCAGGTGTTCTGAACCAGGGATCCAAATCATGGCAGATTCTGGCCCTCAGGCAGAGTGGCCCAACACGTCTGATCACATTTACCTCAGAACAAATCCATTTTTAACTAATGCGATGTTTCTGGTTTATATTCCCTCGCTTTAAACTACGATAAAACAGACTGATTATTCTGTTGAAAGTGACTAAATATCTACAGCGGTGTAAAAAAATTACAGCATAGTATAGAAACAAATATCCAACCTCCCCACTGACTAGCTTAAGGTACATAGGTCACACAGCATCAAGCCCACTTATAAATGGGTCAAACAAAACTACTTTTTGACCAGACTAAGGTCCAGTCAAAGTCCGGACACATAGCCAATTTAGCTGCTGTGGTATGGCCTTAAAAATGCTTAAAAACCTTTAAAATATGCAACAATTCTGCAAAGATGAATGGGTGAAAACTCCTCCACAACAATGCTAAAGACTCTTGGCCGGATACGGCAAACAGCCGTCGCCACCGAGGCACAGGACTGCATGCTGAATTTACTTCTGTCCAATATTCAAATCTATTTGATGATCGGAAACATTTAGGTGTGACAGAAAAGGACAAACAGAAGAAATGTGAGGAATCCCCACGGGATGAACAGCTGCAACGACGGTCACCAAACCCAGATACTAGAACGTAGAGCGACTCTGACCTCAAACCTGTTCGTTAGCCTTAGACTCCCTGAGATGGGACAGGAAGTGACCATCAGTGTCTTTCCTGTCTTACCATGAGGCTGATTAAATTTAGCCTCATCTTTTCATCATTTAGCACATATGAATTGCTGTAAATTAAATTAGATGCTGGTTCTTGGTTTGACACATGATCTGGTTGACAGTGGTCTCTCAACTATTTACTGCAGCAAGGATGGGTTAGTAGGTTCTGCCTGGGTAAGAAATGATCTCAGGACCTGAGCACCACCAGGAGCTGTGGTAAGTTTAAAGGTGATGACAATAAAAAACATTAAGAGTTCAGGAGGGAAAAATCTGAATTATTTTTTTTTACTTTTGTAGGAAGAGAGAAAACCCAAATAAAACTGGAGATGATGAGATGAGAGTCAAAGACTTCGTGTCTGGTTAAAAAATATATATTTACACTATTTAGTCTCAGTACAGTGAGCAGCATCCAATACTGATGCTGGAGAGGAAGAGGAAGCTGTGTTGCTGTCTCTGTGAGGCTCTTTATTTGGCAGGTTTGGCTTCGGATGGGTTTTCTCCGGTGTCCAGTGTCTTTAGGAGGCGGAAGAGGCCGGCGGCTTCACGGATGCGGCTGAACTCGATGCAGAAGGCCTGGACCTCGATGAACAGGTCCTGAACGTTGATGATCTTGTTTCGGATCAACGACTGGAGGAAGACGCAGACCAGTCGGACCAGCCGATTCTGGAATGTACAGACCTTACATTACACACAGTGAGAGACTTTACAGGAAATATTGGCGTACAAAGTATTCACACCTCTGAAGCATTTTCACATTAGGTCACGTTACAACTAAAGATTCTTATGTGTTTTATTGGGATCTTACATGGTGGAGTTCTGCATGAATTGCCCTGAAGGAAAGACCACCAGCATAATACTGCCACCACTATGCTTCACTGTGGGGATGGTGTGTTTTTAGCAACTTGCAGAGTGTGCGGATAATTGTCCCATTTACAGATTCTCCACATGAGTTGAGGATCTCTGCAGCTCCTCCAGAGTTACTCTGCTTCTCAGATCAATGCTCTTCTTGCCTGGCGTGCCAGTTTAGGTGGGCAGCCGTGTCTTACTTTACTCTTTATGAGATTGAACAGAGCTCTGTGAGATGCCCAAACCAAGGAAATCGTTTTCCAACTGAACTCAGCTTTAAACGTCAACTTTATTCCTGATCTGCCTGCTGTGTTCTTTGGTCTACATCACACTGTTTGCTCACTAATGTTCAACCTCTGAGACCTTCAAGGAACACCTGGATTTATACTGAGATTAAATCCAAACTAAATTATTCACATTATTGTTTGATAATTCAGCACATCAGTCTCCAAAACGTACAGAAGTAAAACCTTCTGTTAAACAGCCGCTTCAGCTTTCATGCTGCTGCTCTACTTTTAAAAGGAGAACTCCTAGCATCAGAATACTTTACCTGCATGTACTTGTCTTTGATCTGCTCACATGTAGAGATGCAGTTAGAGATGTAGAGGTGGATGAACTCTGGAGGCAGGTCCACGGCTGTGGTCAATCTGATGGAGGGAGGAAGAGGAAAGATCAGCCTTCAGAGGAAGAGAGAGAGAGACTAGGTGCTCAGCTTTAACAGCACAGTGTGAACATGTTAGGCAGCACCTAATGGTGGAAGTTCTACTGATCATCAGAGCTTCACTGTAACTGAGGACGAAAGCAACTAGACAACTAAAGCACTGATTCACTCTTCTGAAGAAAAGGAAATAATTTCCACACAGAGTTTCCTATGAGAAGTAAACTCAGTCTACATTATTTCACCACTTTATGATTCATTTGCATTCCAGACCTAACAAAAGATTTGGCTTTCACTTTAAGCTGAGTGATAACTGCAAAAATGTCACTTTATTCTAATTTACACAACAAGGAAGGCCCAGTCAAGGACTGCTGAAACTCAACTAAACTGGTACCTGCTGTTGCTGGTCTGCTGCCTGTGATTTTGTCAACCTTAACCCCACTCAGCCATGTTCTTCATAGTCAGCTTTCCAAACTCATGGCTTGTAAAACGTTCTGATCTGTAGTGCCTGATGTTTTGTTGATCTGTCGTTTCTGTAACAATCTGTTTTTTTCACCCTTTCCAATAACATTCCCAGTGAGAGTGAGGGCGCAGACTGCTACAGCTTCCTTTCTAACCACGTCAACGAAGCAGAGCGGTGAGTTCTGCATCCCAAACCACGTCTCCAAGCCATCTCTGCTTCCTGAACATCCTCAAATCAAAAGAGAAAAAACCGGCCGCACTCTCACCTGTTGACCACCTCCATGGAGTGCAGCGACATGTCCATGTTGACCAGCACTGAGAAGTACTCTGTGATCTGGCTGCTCTGCATCAGCTTCAGCAGCATCTCGATGGCCACCAGCGGGTTGTTCTCCACCAGGTCGGGCAGCTTTGCCGGGGACAAGCCGATGTGGTACACCAGCTTGGGGTCCTTCTCCAGTTCGGCCAGCAGCTGCAGACAGAAGGAACAGCCGACCCATTCAATGATCCGTTGAAAAATAGAGATGCACTGAGAAACCAAGCTTGTTGGCCCTGACCGGCGAGCAGCCAGCTGGACAACTTAAAAATCCCATCTTTTTTGTGGTCAGTGAACACCCCATTCCCAAGCATCACCAGGTTGTGCTGGCAACACTTTACAGAAACAAATGTTTCATTGAAGGGTTTATATAAAGGACGTGGTGCTGTGGCGTCTGAGCTGAATAAAACCCGTCACGCTCACATGGTTCGGGAGTGACCCACCTGTGACTGCTGCTGGGCGGACAGTGGACTCTTGAAGGCCTTGGACATGATGCGTTTGATCTCTACACCCGTGCTGTTCTTCACACACATGGAGCGATCCCACTGGATGCTGTGATCCGGCTCGGTGGGGTTCAGCCACGCTAGCTCGTCCTCACACATGTGGAGAGGCGGCGGAGGCCGTATGAACTCTGGCCGGAAGTGACCTGAGCAGAACCCAGCTGGTCATGGTTACTGCGTTAACTGCTGCTATGAAAACGCCCTCACATTCATAAAATCAGCACAGTGAATCAGGATGTGTGTGAAATTCACAGCACGACTGATAAAATGTGAGGCATTCACTCGCCTTATAACCTCCAGTACAGCGTTAAACGCAACCCCAGACACTTACTCTCCAGAGGAGGGCGTGGCCCTGTGACCAAAGACTCTATGATCTGATTGGCCACAGAGCTGTCGAATCCTGAGTTGGAAGAGTCTGGATCTGGGTCGTTCAGGATGCTTGGGAAGCTGGCTTTGCTCTGAGTGGGCAGCTCTGACTGACGCTCTGCAAGATGAAAACATGGGGAGAAACTAAAAAGCAAGGCAGTGCTCCTAGTTCATTACACTCCCTTTAAACACACGGATCCAAACTAAATAATTGCTACAAGCAAATCAAGAATGACAGCAGATAAGAGCCTCTGCTGGTGCCCACTGACCCGCCAAAGCCAGCTGCAGCCCACTGATGTCAATGGACTGGGGCATGTTGGTGGTGTCCATGCAGGACACCTGTCTGGGCGTCTTCTTAAACAGATCTCTGGCCGGCGCCAGCATCAGCTGGGACAGGAAGAACTTCTCAGGCTGGGTGATGGGCGGCAGGAAACCTGGACACAACATGGAAACGGAGGAAAGTTTCAGGTCAACCTCTGGAAAGACAAAAACATTACATTTACATGATAAAATTCACTCTGCTAGGCTGTGATCACATGCAAATTATCTGTTAGATGGGTTAGCTACTAAAATTAATCTCATCATAGGTTAATTTTCATTATACTATATTTCTAAACTGGCACAAAGTAATCAGCTAACTTCATTTTAGCTGATGTTTCTTTTTACAGATGAATGCGTTTAAATATATGGGCCGTTTGTAGAAGAAAACACGTGAATGCTACCATGAGTCTTATGGTAAGTGATTTATTCTCTGCTCCGCGTCCATTTCAACCACATTATCTTGCCTTCAACCTCAGCTTTTTCCAGAGTTCCTCATGGGACCCTACCTGACAGAACCTTCTCCTGCTCTTCTCCCGGCGCAGGGTTCAGCAGGTGGGCGAACACAGCGGCGAACGGGTTGGCAGCCAGGGGCTCGGTTCTGTACATCTCCCAGAGCAGGTAGAGAGCGGTGAGCCGCTGCGGGGAGCTTGGCAGCAGGTCGGGCTGCTGCAGGAGCATGACCAGAACCGAGCCCACCCTGAAGTGCTCCGCCTTCCCGAAGTAATGATGAAAGTGAGTGGAGAGGCTCTCGAAGGTGCTGGAGACGGCCTCCTCCGAGATGATGCTCAGCAGGTTGGACAGTTCCTTCGGAGCGAGGGTCATGATGGTACTCCGCTTACCCGGATTTGCTCTACTTTTGCCAAGTTAGCTCGCTGAAAAAACAGCGTATTATTAAATTAATAAAAGGTCCAATGATATCACCGTGGATTAATGTTAATTCATGGTTGAATAAGACCGGAAAACATAATAAAAAAATATTCAAACGGCATTAGCAACCTGAGCTCTGTTAGCAACCACTTAGCCTAGTTTACATGGTAACTCTAACTAAAAATAAACGAAGAAGTCATTCCAAAACAAAATTCTGACCAAGAAAATTCACTATGAACAATTGTGTTACTACAAGCAGTCGCATGGAACCAACAAATTGTCCCTGAATCGGATTTAGGAGCCAGAAAGCGTTTTAACGGCCTTAAAACTAGGTTCCTAGAGCACCGAATTAGCCGTTTAAGTTTGAGATGGGACCCTTCCGTTGAATTGCACCTTGGGAGATGTAGTTACATTGTCGGGGTTTGCTTTTATTTTCAAAAAAGACGATTGATTTTTAAAAGCTCCGATACACTTTTCATCATTGATATTAGGATTTTGTTATCGTTTATGTAAATTATACATTAAACCACCAAAAAGTTGAAACCCAGCAGATAAAACTATCTTAGCTTTGTTACCAAATGTCGTTTACCCAGCAGCCCTTGCGACGTAAATCACCATCTTTTTCCTGTCAAAATAAAATCTGTAAAACTGCGATATAAGTAAATATAAAGGTATAATCCAGTGGCGCACCTTTTGTCAATAACAAATGTACATTGACAGTAAAAATTCAGCCGTGTCATGATATTGATTTCCACTGCAGGACTTCACAAAAAACAGTTTTTAAATTCTGTCGGAAACATCTCCTTTGAGACCGTGTACTGTTTGGGTTGATGAAATCACCACAGGCACGAGAAACAGCTGATCGGCTGCTGTTACTAAACCATGTTTAGTAAATGATAAAAAAGCTACACTTTCCACAGATTCTGAAGTATTGAAAACTTCTTTCCTACTGACTGATGAACTATAGCATTATTTTCTATTTCCCTCTGGTGTTGACTGGCATGATGGTGCAGGTTGTCCTGCTGATGCTTGCATGCTGGGGTTAACTGATAGGATTATAACTCTGCCTGGCTGTCTGTAGATCATCTTCAGTGAAAGTAACCTATGACCATATCATGGGGTTTCTAATAACTTGACTCGAAATGATCTCTGAAGATCTGTAATTAAATCTGTCCCATCCTGTCTGCCCTGGTCCTCTTCACAAACGGCTCTTTTCACAATGTTCTGCAACATAGTAGAAGAAAACAAGCCTTGGAAGAAGCCATTTGCTCTAAAACGTGCAAAAAGAGAAAAAAGGAAATTAAAACCGATAATGATTTACAACAAAATAGCAACTAAAACATAAAAAGTGACCATGACATGTCTAGGGTTTTACTGATTTTAGGTCTGAAACTGTTCTGTTCATTTAACTGTTTTACTGCTAGTTTTAAAGTCTCTCATGTTTTAATCAATACATCTTTCTATTAAGGGCTCTCTTTAAGATCTCCTCATTTTAACTCATGTAAGTATGAGAATAAAATCAAATTTAAATTATAGACAACACATGCCATCGATACTTTGACTCTCAGTGGATTCTGGTGCCTAACATAAGGCTGACTGTATGTGCAGAAAAACTCTTTACTGACAGTAAATCTGTGACACAAAGAGACAAGAAGAGAGGAAGGATGTTAAAACATTTATTAGTAATTTCCCTTTTCTTCTGTCTTACAAAACAACAATGTGCTCAGAGTTATGATTTTGTTTTGAAATCTGAAGAACATGTTCCACTAGCAGGATGCAGCACACAGAGGCAACACCACAGAACAGGTATTAAAGGAACCCTGGAACAAAACAAGGAACGAAGACATAATAGTTTCTTAAGTTAGACTGAAGCAAAATATATCCGTTGAAAGATCTTCTCGCAGTCCAAACTCAATCTACCACAAAAAGTGAGTTCACATCAGAAATTCTTTTCTCAAAAAAAAGCTTCAATCACAAAGAAATCAAACTTTTTTCAAATACAAAAAATATTCAGCATTTATTCAAAAACCCCCCAGAAGCTAAAATATGATTATTACAGCTCATCTCTCCGCCTGCATTTTTCTTTAAAGGGATGCTGCAGGTAAAGTAAAATCCAGAGTGGCCAAGATGGTGTGAAGATCAGAAGACTAAAATGAGCTCCTATTTCATTTTGCATGGATTTTGTTTTTAAAGAAAAGAATTGTTAAAACACAGATATATTGTCTTAAGGTCCATATTCACACGGTTGGTTCTGATTCACACATAGATATCTGCATTCACATCACATCACACACAAACACACATTTGGCACATAATATCCACCTCCATCTTTAATACATCGTAAAGTCCAAACCCTCCAGACCTCTGCATGACAACAGAACAGAAAACTGCCCAAGAACAGATGAAGAATCAGACAATAAAACACGGCGATAAAACAGTAAAAAATACAGTATAAAGATAAATGACATGAAAAAAAAAATACATGTGTCAGTTATAGATCAGGCATGCAGACAAGCACACTGTAAACGTTGAAAATTGGTAACAGGTTCAGAATCTCCAACTGGTAAATGGGTCAGGTTCACCTCGCTACAACATGATTGGAGAACAAAACCACAGACAGAAAGGCTCAGAGTTCATAAAAACATGCAGAAAGGTTCTATTTTCTGATGGTTTTTACTATTAGCATGAGGGCAAATTGTAACCTGGGCTCACAGCTTTTGTTGAAAATAAGAAGTTTACTTTCTGCACTTTGTAAAAGGATAGAGGAGGAGCTGGTCCTGCAGAAAGGTCACTGATTAAACCATACTAGGGGAAATGAAATCAATCACAAACTTTCCCTGCTTCATGTTTAAGTGCTATGCTGCCTAATCTTGGGTCGGTTTGTAATGTGAGACACGTTAAAAGTGCTGAAAGGGTGAAGCCCTGGCAGCCTAAACTCCGGACCTGTGCAGTACCTTTTACCCGTCCAGCAGCTCATCACTCAAAGCGCTTCCTGCAGCAACAGGAGCATCTCTGGCTTTATCTGTTGATTTATCAGCTGATGCTGTGGTGAAACTTAATGAGAGTCACGGTTCAGTCACACTTTCACAAGCAGACCAGACCCTTTGAAGGTCATGTTGCCAACATAACCCATAAATGTTCGTTATTAAATATCTGATTTCCCTCTGAAACGTTCCAGGACACATGGTTCTCCTTTGGCAATTACTGTCCTCATGGTGAAATGTAAAAACACAGCAAATAAATCAAAAAGTTCCTTTACAAAGTTAATACAGAGGAAACATAAAGCAGACACAGACTAAACAGCAACACTAGCGGAGTTCTTCACACACCTTCGAAAGGTCCAACAAATACTGCAGCTCTGCTGTTTCAGTCTCAGTAGACTAAAGCTTTACCGTCTTCATAGATGCTTACTTTTACGTTTAGGCCTAAATATAACGTGAACAATGAACCAAGGCAATCCAACAGTAATAAAGAGCCGAAGGCGGGGACATTTTTGATCTTTTACAGCCTCGGCTGTCATTGCTTTCAACATAAATTCTGGATTTTAACAAACTCATCTCTAAATAATAACACATTGTTTAACTAATACAACATATGATAGGAGGTGTATTAGTACAGTATATTTTACATTTTTTCATGTTACTACCACAAACGTCTACGCGTGTTATTAGGATTTTATCTGACTAACACAAAGTAGACATGATTGTAAGGTGAAAGAAAATTGATAGATTTCAATATATTTAACAACTGAAAATCTAAAAAATGTGCCATTGTTTCCGATTTATTGCTCTTTTCTTTGAAACAACTGATGAGGCGAACATTAATAGTGAGAACATCGGTAAAGAAACAGCATCATGAAGACCAAGGAACACAGCAGAACGTTGTGGTGAAGTTTAAGGCAGGGATAGATTTTAAACAAGCTGGGAACATCTCAATGAGAACTCCCTGTCTCCATGGCAGAGAAGATGGTCCAGGCTGATGGGAAGGTGGATGGTCCCAAATATTAAATGGTTCTCCTGGAGTTGCACACAGCTGGCAGAGACACCCCAACAAGCTTGCTGCTGTAATGAATGTAAAAAGTGGTTCTGCAAATAAGGGACTCTGGGTAGCTGAATGCAAATGTTATCATGTTATCTTCTCTTGTTATCACGTTTCTTTCACTTCACACGTTTGTCTATCAAGTAAAATCTCAATAAAATACAATAAAATCCCTGGTAGTACTGTGACAAAATGTGAAAAAGGTCATGAATACTTTGACCATGTCATGATCCTGAACTGATATATGAGATTACCTGTTATAACAGCCAGCTGCAGTTGTGGTAAAGACAAACAAAACACCCTCAGGAGCATTTCCACACTACCATCCTCTACCATTAAACCTCTGTTTCTTATTGCTGTACAAGAGATGAAGGGCTTCCTGGAAACACTCTCATGTCTGTAACAAAAGGGTTGGTGTAAACCAGAAATAATGAATTACAACATTCTGATAAATGGGTTTATTCACAGCTAAAAGTTATTTATTGATTAGTAAAACGATTTAAAGCCTCATGTAGTTGACAGACTCCAAATCACCTGAAATCCACCCGGCTCTCAACAAGGTAAATGAAGTGCACAGACTGTTCTGGAGATAATCTGGGAGATTAAAAAACTACATATAAGGCTTCATAGACGGCCGGTTTAATAAATAATCCTAATATCCCACTAAAATGAGCACTTCCTTGCTTGTGAGAGGTTTGTGTGAACCCAAAGAAGGAAAATATAAAAGTAGAACAAAGTCATCTTTACGGTTCAAGTTCAGACCAAAGGAACTGAACTGCAGATTGAATGAACTCCACCTGTGAGTGAGACACGGGGGGTTTTCCTCAGTCAGCGTAGTGCATGATGGACTCCACGTAGTTCCCAGGGAAGAGGCCGGTGGTGGCGTTCATCACTCCTTCATACCACCCGTCCTCATTCTTTTTCACAACATAAATGATTGCTCCTTCCTGGAAGGACAGCTCATCCTCCTTGTCTGCTATGTAATCATATACAGCCACCACTGGAGGGCGACAGAAACACCAAAATGTCAGTCACTCCTTTCTTAATATTCAAAGGCGGACATTAGACCTAAGACTATCTGGTACAACAATATTCATATTTTAAAGTACAATTGACAGTTTGAACTGTGGCACTGTTGGTAAAAAGCAACATGCATTCAATCATATCACACTAAAATAATCCTCTGGTAAAAAAGAATGTGATGATGGTAAAAATAACACTGCTGTAAAAACGGTTTTCTCTTAAATTGTAGTTTAAAAAAGGTTCAAGTGATAAAATAGTTAAGAATTCTGAATGTATTTCTGTGACACACCTTTCTCCAAGTAGCTTCTGGGGGCCCACGGTGGGTCCTCTTCAGCGTACGGATCGCTGTACTCCACTACTTTAGAGTCTTCCTCAGCGTGCCCATCCTCTGAAGGTTTTGTGGTTGACAGAGAGTCTTCGGGTCCCGAATGGGTCTCTGCTGATGGTTGAGGAGGAGTGTCTGTAACTGTTGGGGAAGGATAATTTAACAGAGTGGGAAGAGAAATCAATAGTTAACGATTTTAGTTTTTATGGTTTTAGTGCAAAAACACAAGCAGGTTTACCACTGCCACAGATTTGTGAAATAAACAAGACTCAACAGGGACAGTTAGACTCACTAGATTCTTGAACTCGAGCAACAAAACCCATCAGAGGCAGCTGAGGGGTGAACTGCAGGAACGATGGGGGTGGAGGGGAGGCTGAAAATAAAACAAAAACACCTCCTTGGATTCGGAATTTTGACGAGCAAAAGTAAACAGTAAAGCCCAGAGTTCAGTCTCCAATATGGCTGCCGTGCATATGAATTGTAGATAAAGTTGCATATATACACTATTTAAAACCACGTCTGATAGTTTGTATCCCACTAACCAGAGACACACATAATATTGTTTGTACAACCTCTATTCTTCCAAATGGTCCTTTAGTGTTTTAGAAGCATAAATTGGCAAGAAGTTTATACCAAAACAAACAGCAGATCCTGCTTCTGGTTTTCCAGCTTCCAACTAGGATACTGAGTGGATGTCATTCCCAGATCTGAGCTCCTGACTTCATGGATAAATCAAATTTACCTTTATTTGTAAAAGTTTAAACTGTTGATCAGAATATTTCCAATATTTTTAACTTTGCCTCAGATAATTGCTTTAAGTGAAGTGAAATAATCCCAAAGCAGTTTCTAATAAGCAGAGCTTTAAAGCGTTAGCTGTAATGCTCCACCTGTGAAAGTAAATCTGTTGGCCTTTTTCTTGGCACTCAGACAACAATTCTGAGCAATACTCTGCCGGACAGGAAACGGTTAATAAAATGATTTAAGTGTTGAAGTTTTGTCTCTTCCAAAATATTAGACTTCTTTGGGAAGATTTTGTGCCATTGTTGGGTCACCATCCATTTTGTGAGGTAATGGAACTGACGGCGCGTCCCAGCACCGGACAAAAGGAAGCTTCACTGTTTATTAATTTTGTTCTATTTTCCAAGTCAATCAAAGCGTTGTATTATTCCCACTTCTGTCCATAAACTGCTGGTTTGATCTTCATCTACACTCAGTGTGCATCCGTAGAATAGTGCATGTTCAATTAGGTGAACGTTGTTGGACCACGATAGTTTGATTGTAACTGGGACTATTGGTTCACACCATTCAGTAAAATGGTTGATCTCTTGTATGGTTTTGGTTAATAATTATAAATTATTAATGAAAATTAACTAATTGTAATTATTAAGTGCTGTGAGCCCAATAATCACACCACCAGAGTGTATCTTTGGGTTCTATTTGTAAGAAATGATTTTTGGTTAGAATTTATTACTTCTAAATTATTATTGTTATTAGAATTTTTTGATAAATATTTATAATCAATAATCATAAATGATTACACCATCTAGGCCTCAGTATCTTGTAAACACTCAAAAGGGGCTTTCAAATAAGTCGTTGCATCACATTTTTAGTGATAAGTAAACTTGTGTGTCGCCTCCATAGCAGAGAAATGCAACTTTGTTTTACAACACAAACCTGGGCTCTGGTTGTAGTAGGGTCCTCCATTGACGTGGTTGTGCGTGGCTATTGGCTGACCAGTCACAGAGGGGGGTCGGCGGTATGGAAGTGACCCACCCACCTGTGGGTTCTGCTGTCGAGGCTGAGGACGGTTCATGCTGTAGAACTGAGGGACGATGGGACCTGACGAAGCAGAGAGAAAATCTGCTACAAATCTTTATACCGTACAGAGAAATCCCTTAAAATGGCAAAGATTTAGAAATGTTTACATCAACTTTAATTTGGTACATACTTAAAAGCAACAGGCCAACAAGGCTTAGCAGAGAGCTGGAGTTGGAGTGTATCAAAGCTTTGTCTCCTTCTTATGGTGGCAAAAGTGATTACAGACGGTTCTTAAAGATCTACTAAGTTTATAAGGAGGAGAACAGCACACATTAATTAATGCTTATTAATTATTTTTAAATGCAGATCTTACATTTTATCTAGAGGATCAATAGCTCTCTTCTTGACGATTGAAGAGAAGACAATTAACCAGAGAACGAACTAATTACACGCAGGTTTGGGCCACTGAAGTGTCGTCTGACAAACTCACCTTCAGCAGGTGATGAGGAGGTTGAGAGTGAAGGAGGAGGAGCAGGAGGAGGGAGAGAAGACAGCTGTGACTGGATGTCAGAAGTGCTGGGAGAAGGGTTAGAAGGTGGGGAGGTGTTGGTGTTCGGTACATTTGTTTGTGAGCTTGTGTGAGGAGATGACTCCGCTTGGTGTGAGGGTGAGTTTGGTGGCAGAGGTGCATTAGGTTGGGTTAACGTTGTGGTGGAGGAGGAAGAGGAGAAAGAAGAAGGAGTCGGCGAGGGAGAGGGGGAGGAGTTTGGAGCTGTGGAGCAAGAGCTAGATGGTCCAGCAGTTGGGGAGACTTCAGGAAAGGGAGGAGGAAGGAAGAAAAAGAGGAGCTGGTTAGGAAGGAAGGTGAAAGCAGGGAGTGAAGGAGGAACAAAGAACTGCAGCGGCTGATACAAAAAAGATACTTTACAAAACGGAAAAACAGAGTCGTTTCATTTATATCTATAGTTTCTCCAGATCAACTGCTAATTACTTAACAGAAAATAGCAAATGAAGAAGTGTATTAGTTGCGTTTAAGACCGCTGCTACATTGTGGACTGGTGCCAACAAAGGAAAAGCTTTCTGCATTTGAATTCTCAGGCCATAGATCCTATTCCTACATTCATGATTAAAAAGCTATCCACTTTGTTCTGGACGGGGTTGCTGCAGGACAGGTCGTGTTTGCGTCTTCTGGTAAGATAGCTGCAGCTGCAGTAAAGTGGTTTGTTTTGGCACCGAGTTTTATTTTTGAAGTAACTGCTTCACTGCTGCACCTATCTTCAGATGAAGCTTAACCTGTGGCTTCAGCAGATGCATTAAATATGCAATTAAAGTGAAACAGAAAGCATTAGCCGGACATGTACCCTATATGCATGTTATAAAATAGGTCTAGATATATATATATATATATATATATATATATATATAATATATATATATGCTTTTCAGATGGGTCATAAAAGCTCAACCAGACACCAAATTTAACCTGTTAGGCTCAATAAAAGCTCACATATAAATAAAACAGATATGTCAGATTCCTCCAACAACATCCTACAGCTAAGAGCGAGCCTATAAGATGCCGTAGAATTATTAAACAGAGATATCCATTTAAAGTTAGAGATTTAGTGAACGTAAACTGAATTGGGAGAAGTGGACAAACATAATTGTTTTGTTACTGTTTCCTACTTAATACTGAGCTGCCAGTAACCGTTAGTGCCCCTCGGCAACTGCTTTGATGCTTCTTCTAGGCAGGAGAGCCTGGAAAAAGTTAAATATTTGCTTATGATAACTCAGTTTCTCCAAGAGTAGTTTTGTTTTGGTGTTAGTTTCTTTAATTGCAAATCGTCTTGGAAATTTAAAAACAAGGAAATGCAACACAGAAAAATATTCCACATTAGGATTTAGCTATACATCGTCCCATGAAGTTGTACCACTATGTAGGTGCCCGGTTACCTGGGAAAGTGGAGGGCGGGGACGGCGTCGGCACGGCGATGGGAATCCCTACACTGCCGCTGCCACTGTTCTCCCTGCTGCTGCTGCGACTGCTGCTGCTGGGGTGACTGCCTCCACTGCTACCACTACACACACACACACACACACACACACACATGCAGGATGATCAGTGCTGTGGATAGGGATGTCCAGCTACAGAATGGACAGAATATCTAAAATCACTGATCTCTCTTATCAAAGCATTCACTTGTACAGAGTTGTCTCCTTTGTTTTTGAAACCTAATCTCTAACGCAAATAAAGCCGTATTCAACATCTCCATAAAGCTTCAACGTCAACTGTTAATTGGCTCACAACATGTCATCATACAGCTAACTGATTAGCTTGGGAGGTATCATCTCCTCTGTCCTAAACTACTTGCTGTTAATCAATAAACTTGTAACAGTAATGATATAAACCAGGAAAAGGAACAAACATTGAAAACAGCTGGAAAGCTGTGAGCTTGTCAACACATGTCCTGAATCAAGATAAAAACGTTTGATAAGAAGAGATTTGTTAGTCTCAGATGTAGCCTCTTGAACTAGTATGAACAGTCAGTCAGTCAGTCATTTTCTACCGCTTATTCCATAGCGGGGGAGCTGGTGCCTATCTCCAGTATCTCTAGTATGAAAATTTTTCCCCAAATTTCTAAATCTTTGCTGATTAAAAACTGCTATCCTGATTAAGTGATGTGATCCCAGACAGAATAAAACTGGTATAAACTGCAAGACATCGGCATGGTGATGGAGGCGGGATGAGAAACAGAAGCCAAGTGCCTGTAGAGAAAAAGCCGAGTGAACAGCAGCAGCAGGTTAAAAGAAGCAAAGCAATGAAAGAGGAATAAAATGCAATCTGATTGGTTGAAAGCTTGAGAATGAGAGAATGTGGTGATTGTATGAAAAGAGCTGACAACTAGTTACATCTATTAAATATAAAAGGAAGACAAATAATCATTCAGTCAGAGCATCAGACTGAATTCTGATCAAATTTCCTTTTACTCTAAGATGTACTTTTTTAAGGCTTGGTGCATTTTAATTTAAGATGTGCCTCAAGCTAAGGTAGAAGAACCACTGGTGGTACCTGTGTTGCTTTTTGTGGTACTAAAAGTAGTTTTGGTATCAACCCAATACCAGATAAATTAAAATAATCATAATAATGAACTGTGATATAAAGCTAATAATTAATACCTAAAATAGTGCTTTATACAGAAACTATTCAAAGGGAAGTGCAGTGGTCTAAACTGAAAAAACAACAATGCTCATGGCATAGAGCATTGAGTATTTTCCTTGGTATCTATTAAGTTTTAACATTTTGTTTCGTGACATCGGGGTGATTTATTGAGGTGGTACTAGTTACAGTAAGTTTGATAACCACTGGCTTAAAGAAAACAAAAACACCTCTATGTTGCTAATGAAATACAAACGTGCCAAATATGATTTTTTGTTTTCATTTTAATAATTACTTTAAAAAACAAGGCACTTCTTTCCGTTAAAACTATGAAGGACAAAACAAAATATGTTTATTTGTCCTTCTAAAATTCCTTAAGGAAGAAAACAATCAATGAGACTGAATACAGAACTGAAGATGAATCCATGAAGACAGAGAACATTAGTTAGTTGCATGTAAGCAGACAGTCACTGTGTGACATCGATGTTCTTGTGACACTTGAACATGAAAACACTTCAAAAACTGCAAAAGCAAAAGCATAGAAGCAGAAACAAAAGAAGAAACACTGGAAGCAGCTTTAGACACACCAAGAAGCCAAGGCAGAGAGTGATGAAACCAAGCTGAAAGGTAAAGCCTACAGGAAGATGGTGACGTCATGAGCAGAGATTTTGGAAAAATCTTTAAAATGAATTATTTATATGTACTTCGAGGCCTTCTATGAAAGGTTTTCTGCATCAGATTCTTATCCAGATGCTACACGTGGATAAATAACTTATCTTTGCATAAAGAGTAGATAAACAGGGATACAAATAACTTTCCTAGATCTGTCCTGATATCCGTTCATCTACATGTAAGCCTCATTTGTTTCACCCATTTAAAACATATCTTAACTACAGTGGGTGTAAAATATATATTGTGTCCAAAAATGTAAATGTGACAAATTCAAAATGTTCGCACATGCTCAGTAAAACTGCTAACTGGTTAGATCATCTGTAACTGGGGGAACTGAGGCATAAAACATGAAAGATGCTATGAAGGATGTATTAAAAAGGAACCAGCTGAACCATAAAGTTATAAAAACTCTGTATTCAACACGTGTCAGTTTAGTTTGGGAATAAAATACTAACTAAAGGTGGATCTTAATAAATGAGCATATTACTGGGTGCCTGATGATGTTCTAACGTAGGATCAGAGGTACACCTTTTCAGTAATTCAATTCAAATGGGGAGTTCCAATGGTGTGGTTTGCAGGTTTGTTAGGTTTTTTGCTGTTAGTGAAAGCAGGTGTCAAACCTGCTAGAAAGTGAAACCAGCATCTCCATAAAGCTAGTCAGCAAAGTAAAGCATTAGGTAAAGTTTCCAGGTAGACAGCTGTGCTGACCATCTACTTGATAAAACACAGTGGAACAACACCAGCAGAGGATATGGCTCCTAGGATCATCACTGAGAGTGGAAACTTCACACAGGTCTTTAAACAACTTGAATTTTGTGCCTCTCCTCCAAACTCTGGGACCTTGATGTCCAAATGAAATGGACATTTGATTTTTTTACCACTAACCACCACCCAGTCCTTTTCTCCTTAGCCCAGGTTAGATGCTCATGATAATGTCTGTGGTTTAGGAGTGGCTTGACACAATGAATGCATCAGCAGTAGCTGATATCCTGGTGTTTCTTGAAGCTTTGACTTCAGCTGCAGTCCACACCATGCGAATCTCCCACAAAATCTTAAACAAGCTTTCTATTACAATCTTCGCAAGGCTGCAGTTATCGTTGTTTTAATGCTTGAGCACATTTCATCTTTCTATCAGACTTTTGTGACTTTGCCTCCTTGTGGAGGGTGTTAACGTTGTCTGCTAGACAACTTTGAAGATAGTCGTCTTCCTCATTATTGTACAATCCATAACATAACTTTTATGTGTTAAAAATTCAGTTTTAATGGTCATTTGTAGTTTCCTAGAAACAGAATTTTGGGTTTTTATTAGCAGTCAGTTATATTCATCAAAATTAACCGAAACAATTGTGTGTCTAATGATTATAAAACAAATAAAATAAAAGATGCACTTTTTGAATTGAATTACTGAAATAATTTTACATTTGCATGATGTTCTAATTTATTGAGATACTCCGAAACTTCTTAACATTAAAATGAATTATGCCCTAATAAAAAGCTAAACTTTAATCTCTGGCTCCCATCTAAACCTGTGAATGTGTTAAAAATCAGGAGTTTTGCGTTTAAAAGCCCTTTCTGACTAGGATAAGAGCAGACGAAGGATATCTGAAACCCTGCTCTCTCAGCCACGTTTTACACTCTGACCCGACTACCTGTACGTTCGGGGTCGTTGGTTCAGGGTGGCGGTGCGGACCGGACTTGGAAGCTGTCCAGCACCTGTATTGTTTCTTGTCGGGCTGGAGGCGTAATCGTTGGGCACCACTGGGGGGCGTACCGGCTCCAGTGTCCTGTAGGGGGAGTTCTTGTGCCTGTGCATGCAAGATGTAAAGGTAAAGAAGAGTTTTATACAGGAACACAAACGTGGTGCTGGGGATCTGTCTCTCTGTGCACACTTGTCTTCACAACTCTCTGTTATTTGAAAAGTGGGCTGGAAACATTTACAATGCAACCAATCCTGTGAAGGAGCTACAAGAGGGCGCAACACAGCACTCTGTGAGGTCATATTTTTCACCCTTAGGAAAAAGGTTCTAATAAATATTTGACTATAATAACAGCTCCTACTGTTTAATAGTCAGGGTAATAACTAAAGCAGTGTGAAAGATGTAGGAACAGGCTGGATTTTGGCTCCTTCTTGCTGTAAAAGAAACACAGAAATCTGTTAAGGTCATGTTTAAATGTCAGGATGTATTTTTAAACAATTACTCCTGCAGCATGTAGGACATGTAGGACATAGAAGCAGAACCAAAAAACTCCTTCCACGACAGTCTGGATAACAAGTTTGATGATACTTCCACAATAAAACAAATACCGCAAGTTAAACCAAACAAATGTCAGCTAAGCATCACTATAAACTCAAAAAGCAGTATTGAAGGAAACTTTTTCAAGGCATAATGAACGCGCAGTCAGTTAAAACTCTGCACCCATGGTTGGACAAACATAAGGCCAAACAAAGGACTCATTGTTAACAGAAGTAAAGCTGGTGATGAATGAAACCTTTCTCAGACAGGATAAGAAACATCTATTTGCTACAATGTCTAAGCAGCCATGTGGGTGTCTCTATTATAGCTCTAAACTGACCAAGTTTCTTAATCCCATCTGAATAGCGCTTTTCACAGGAACAGAACCGAGTCAGAATGTACAAACTGACTGAATGTTTCTCTCTCTGGTTATTGCAGAAGAAGAGTGTGTATGCTGTCTGGGAGATGGTTGCCAGCTTTCTGCTGTTTATTTGTCCCCTCTCTCCCCATGTGTGTTTGTGTGAGTACAGCATGCTTGGCTCGTTGAGCGCAGCTTAGTTCTGACCAACTGCTAAGCTGCTTCTGTTCGTCTTTCCTAGAAACGCAACCGCACGTTGGATCAAATGTGAAAGATGTAAAGACGTTTATGGACACTGGCTCCAAAAAGCTGCAGATTCTCTAGATTTTTATAACATGAATTACCTTTTCAAATGAAAGAAAGCAAGTAACAACAAAATAAATCCTCATATGCTGTTGATTCAGTGAGAAACAGCCGGCTGAACAGCAGGCTACAGGAAACTGGAAGGAACATAGAAAAGGCAGGAGAAGCCTGCTGACTCTGGCAGCTCAGCCTACTGAGCTCCATATGCATGCAGGGCCTTAACCCTTCAGCTCTTTCACATTTTGCTGTATTACAAACACAGTCCTTAATGTATTTTATTGAGATTTTATGGGATGGACTAACACAAAGCAGTGAATAGTTGTCAAACGGAATGAAAACAATGCAAAATATTTTACAAATCAACAGCTGAACATACTGAGGTTTGCATTTGTGTTCAGCCTCCTCTAATCTGATATCCCTAAATGAAGTCCAGCGCAACCAACTGACTTCAGACGTCTGTGTATCACTTAATGTCAGTATAAATGCAGTTGTTCTGTTTAGGGCAAGCTCTGATGGATTACAGAGTACTGTTCAATCCATCATCTAAAATTGAAGACAGTGGAAGAACTGGAAACCTACCAAGACATCTCTGTCCATCTAAACTAGCAGCATTAATCACAGAAGCAGGCAAGAAGCCCATGGTAACTCTGGAGGAGCTGCAGAGAGGAGAATCTTTTAAAAGGACAACTACTACCTGAAAAAAGACAACAAAGTCCTATTTGCAGTTTGCCACAGGTCATAAACGGGGTACAAAAGAAAACGTGTTGGCCTGTCTCTCCAGTCTGATTGTCAGTGAAAACACTAGTAAGCAACGCATCTAAAAGAGGGGAATAACATCAAAAAAGACAAATTGTGAAATCAATTTCAGAGGTCCATATTTAGTTTCCTGAAAACAAAAGAAACTTAACTGTTGTATTTTGACTCCTGATTGTGGATTTTCACATCATGTTTTTTTCCTGGTCACTACAATTCCCACATGAAGAGTGTCCCAGCTGGTATAAAAATCACATTTGAAGTCTGGGTAATAATCTGATGGAATATGACACTGACTGATAACCAACATGGAGGTTTGGTTGTTTCAGATGAGCAGAATGAGGTATTGTCGTGGCCTTGGTCAGAACAGCGGTCAGCTTGGAAGAGTCAAGGATTATGTCTGCTTTTCAAGTGATGGATACAGACAAAAGTGATGTGGATAAAGTCAAAGTGAACAACTGTAGGACCAAAATAAAGAAAATACAATTATAATTTAGGAGAAAGGAGAGTAAAATAGAGGTAAAGAAAATGAGACAAAAAGAAGGATAAAAACAGCTTGGTGACCTAGATGTTTAAGGGCAGCGAACACAACAAGCTTTCACAACAGATGACGTTATTCCTCAGAGCACTGCATCTCAGTACATGTGTGTGGGTGTGTGTGAGTGAACGTGATTTCCCTCTGCCGGCTCAAATCTGTAATAGCATCGTCACAGGACCCCCGTCTTTTCACAAGAGTGTGCACAAACAGCAGCCATTTTATACATGATTTGCATTGATGCAGAGCAAAGAACAACACAAGTGAAAATGACCGTCCCATTTGACATCAACCATACGTCTTCAGAGCACAAAAACTCACTAAGTTTAAGAATTTACAGAAAAGTAAGGACATTAACTTGTATAAAACAAAGTAAAATCCAAAGTGATGGTAGACGTACATACCCTAAAATTCCTTTGCCTGCCCTTGGAGGGCTGGGCGGTTTCTGAGTGGGGGGATTGGACCGGGACAGACCTCCTAGTTTCATGCTCTGCTGGCCGTTTACCTGTGGAAACAAATTCAGTCTTTACCAAACGTACCTAGTTTGGGCACAAAAACCCCAACTGGAAACCCCAATGTTCACAATGTAGCCCTGAATCAAAACATTATGATGATCTTTTATGTTCCAAGGAGACGCTTCAAGCTGTCCAGAAGTTGACCACACCACCTCTATAGAACGTGCTGGGACACCTCCTCACTTTTTCACATATGTTGGTTTTATAGCTTTAGCTAAGTACACTGTCTCACAAAAGACTTCTATTTTTCACATTTTATCACTTTATAGCCAAACGCATCAATTTACTGAATTGACATTTTACGTGGTGGACTAGATAAAGAACATGATACATGGTTTGAAAACCTTTGCAAATAATAAACTGGAAAGAGCTGTTTGTGATTTGTAACAATTTTTCCTGAGTCAGAACTTTGTAGATTTTCTTTTATAACCTAACTCTCTCTTAAAATTCACAGTTATGTGCCAGTTTGTCTCAGTCTACCAAATAAAATCCCAATAAAATATACTGACATTAAAAAAAATGTTGCAGAAGTTGGATAATTTCTGAAAACCACTGTACTACATTTGTTCCCTCCTTTATTTTCAGCATCGAGTCAGTGCCAGGTGTGTGCTCTTTGAGATGATTTGATTTGGTTTACTTACTCTGAAACGTTCCTTTGACTTCATGTTACTGGTTCATTACTACAATTTTCAAGCACAAATGAATGGCTTCAGAGTCTAGCTCCCATTGAGCCAATAAACAAGAAGCTTTTCACATATGAGAGAGCTACCAATGGAGGTTAAAAGGACATTAAGGATGGAAACTATTGCAGGAGCTAGGATTGTAGTACCTCGGCATCATTATTTGTATACCTATTGAAATAAAAACAGTAAGTTTTCTCAGAACTTTAAGCCCCAATTTGTTCTGTATAGTCATTTACGGTATCCACGAATCACACATTAAGGAGTATAAAACACAACAACACTTCCCCCTTCCTTGCTGCTTTTAGCACCCCCTACCATCACCAGTTAAGAATCATCCGAAGCATTGTGTGTAGGTGTGTTGGAGATCCTTACCTTGAACCTCATCAACCACTTAACAGCAGATGGAGCAGGAGGAGGAAGAAACAGAAGACATTTTTATCTAAAGGTTAGACAGAGTGCAGCTGCATCATGCAAATATGATCAGTCGTTAGAAACCCCAGACAGAAAATGCAAGGCAGAGAGAGAGTGTCAGACAAACACAGGTAGAGATAGAGACATAGAAACAGAGGTAAGGGTTCTCTAGCTTTGTTGAAGTATGTGATGCAGCAATACTGAAGTGAGCAACTAAATAAACCATTGTGACAACAGAGCTAAATAAGTAAGACTACAGTTCAAGTGCATACTTTACATAATGAGTGACACGACCAGTAAAACTCAGTTTTGAAAAGTGGATGTTTTTGATACAGACAGTATGGTTCACTGACCAGGGCGACAATGTACCAGTGGGTGGCAAAACACTTTAAATACCAGCTATTTATCAGTTGTGCACAAAACTAATTTCTATAATTATTTGCATGCCCATTAAATAATAGGGAGAGGATGCAACCTGTGTTCTACACAGTGTAAGCCCCAGGTCTTCATCCTCCGTTCCTGCTCCGTTCCGTTCACGTCCGACCGACGGAGCGACTCCGTTGTTATGTTAATTAATGAGAACGGTTCCACATTCTCCGTGACTACTCTGAATGTCACCGTCGACGGAGCTGCTTTCTGTCGTTCACCGTCAAATTACGGAACAAGTCCAGTTTCTGTTCCATTCCGGTCTGTTTGGCTCCAGCCGGGTCAAGTTCCATAATTTCAATCATAATTAACAGGAAAAAGAAAGCCAACAACATCCAGTTTGTCAGTGTTTAAATAGAGTAAATAGAGATCGCTAACCACATTTAAAAACATTTTTTTAATATTCACAATAAAGCTAACCGTTTTATTTAAATATTGGATACAAACTACTCTTTTTGCACCCAATAAGGAAGCAGATTTGTCATTGAAAAGTTTAATCTGAAAAGTGGTAATCCTCTCCAAACAGATTTGCATCCTGCTTGTAATTACGATGCCAAATAAACAACGGCTAAATTTAACTGCATTTGCTTTTTTTGGTCTATATTTTGATGGTACCCAGAAAAACACAATGTCTAATTAGATATATAGATCAATATGTTTATATTTTATCCTGAAAGGCTTAAATTTCGTAACTCGTAGCTCTTGCCTATGCACTCCTCAGGCTCCAAGGAACTTGGAGCGGAGCTCGACGGGGTTACCGGGGATGTAGTAGGCATTGCTTTTCACGGACTCATGGAGCCGGTCTGGAAGGTAACGGACACATACCGGAGCGGAGGATGTGGAATCTGGGGGTAAGGTCTACATGACTTTACATGCTGGTTAACGATATTTATGCTGGTATCTCGTGGAAATAAATAAATAAATAAATTTAATCTGGACTGCATTCGATCACCATCAGAATCAAAAAGTTTTAGACTAATAAAACCTGGGCAATTTTTTTATGTACTGAGATTCTCCAATAAACAATTTGAGATTTATGAAAGCTTTATTTGTGACACTACGAAGGACTCACCCAGGGTCCAATTCATGCAAGAACTGCTGCTGGTTAAAAACGAAAACATCCAGGTTTTGGTTTAAACAGTTTTATAAGAAGGTATATAATATTTGATGTACCTCATCATCATCTCCCTTTTTAATGTCTGCATTTTAGTTTGGACCACATAGGCAGAGCTTAAGCACACAGTAAATATCAGGTTCTGGTTCAACTACTTTCACATTGCAGGTCTTGAAGCTCAATTCCTTTGTGTTTTGCTGAAATCCCATTTTTGGTTTGAGTAGTCGTTAAAACTACAAATTAAATGCGACGTCCATCAGACTTCAGTCTGAACGGTTCACGACCCCAAAGCATCCCTCATGCACAGAAGGAGAATGTAGACGTTACACTGCACCACACTGTTTACGGAAGTAATAATGGATGCCTCGGTATTATTAAGTTGTTGAGCAGTGGGAGCCGACAATATTATGACCACATCAGAAAAAAGAGAGTACCTCTTTTAACAATGGCCTTTTGTAGAGCAGTTACTGCTACTGCTGTAGAGAGGTCTGTGTGGATGTGTAGTCAGAGCCACGACAGTGACGTGAAATTTGGATAAAATACGACATGACCCTTCTGACTGAGGACACTTTGAAAACCATCGGATACGCATCTGATTTAGTACCACATATGAACATGACACAATTCAGATTTTTTTGGAGGGGAAAAAAAATCAGAACTTGTCATTACTTTCATTATACAAACAATCGTTATCATTAGTTCGTTTCTGCCACCTACCTTGACTCCATGTCCAGTGTCATCCAGCACACTGTAGTCAATGGGCTTCCTGATGTAGCGCACAGGCCTCTCCAGATTAGCTGGAGCAATAATCTTATGGGAGCGAGATGTGTTTTTGTTGGTAGTCAGGATGCCAATCTCACGCCTTGCCACCTTCTCCTTGTGGATGTCGACTGTCTGTAAGGAGGAACAAAGAGTCAATAGTTGGACGTGATGTGATCTGTACAACCACCAACTTCCCAGCACAGGATCAGTGGTTTAATGCCCTCCAGGATTCAATCAATATCACTATGGAAAGCAGGATTTTGTTCCAAAGGGATGCATCAACACACATCTATTGATAGAAGCTGGGAGATGATTGTCACATGGTGTAAAATCATATGTGGTCATCATATGTGATTAATCAAATGTGAATTTATGTTACTGCTAAACTATAAGAATAACAACAAGTAAACAAGAAGCAGAGCAGAGGCACCATGTCTGTGAAAGTGAAACAATGGCTTTCCTATGATTATGTTCAAATGATGCCTAAAGATGACATATTATCTCAACATATCGCATACCTGTACATATTTGTCATAATAATTGTGCTTACCAGCCCCAAACAATGACAGAACCAAAGGTCCTTTTCATTTCCATGTTTGACTCAATATTTCTTTTTTTCACAGAAAGGCAGTTTGGCTTCAAATCTTTCCTTGGAATCAGTGATTCCTTCATTTCCTCACCGGCTGTTCAAAACCCAGAAGAGTCAGTGTGAGAAAGAAATTCTCACTGCTCTGTGTTCACACACTGTGGATATTTTTGGAGAAGTTTTAATATGGATGAAAACCTGGCCATGGAGCCTGCAGTCAGAAGAGGAAACACCCATGATTTCCAATAAGAACTGTAGGACACTGTACGTTAGGTATACAAGAAAATGATTTAACTGAAAACAGCGTCCATGTGCGCTCCATATGAGGTGAGAATATAGAGAATATGTAAAACAAGAAAATGCTTCTTAATAAAGAATGATTAGAGAATGGCTCTTATGAAGGATATTTTTTATGTTTTTCGCAAAAAATAAGTAACATTTCACTATATAGCCAAACGTACTCTCTCACCTATCCAAATTGTAGAAATCAGGTGCTCCAATCACTTCCATATTTCTAGAAACATTTGTGAAAAAAATGGGTTTCCCTCAGGAGCTCAGTGAATTCCAGTATGGTACTGCTATGGGATGCCACCTGTGCAACAAGTCCAGTCGTGAAATTTCCTGCCTCCTAAATATTCCACCATCAACTGTCTGTGGCATTAGAAGAAAGTGGAAGCGATTGGGAACCACAGCAACTCTTCCATGAAGTGGTAGGCCATGTAAACCGATGGAGCAGGGGCAGCGGATGCTGACTTTCTGCAGAGTCAATCGCTACAGACCTCCAAAACTCAAGTGGCCTTTAGATTAGCTCAAGAAGAGTGTGTAGAGAGCTTCATGGAATGGGTTCTATGACCTAGCAGCTGCATGCAAGCCATACATCACCAAGTGAAATGCAAAGCATTGGATGCGGTGGTGTAAAGTACACCACCACTGGACTCTAGAGCATTGGCAGCGCATTCTCTGGAGTGATGATTCACACTTCTCCATCTGGCAATCTAATGGTATAATCTGGGTTTGGCAGTTGCCAGGAGAACGGTACTTGTTTGACTGAATTGTGCCAGGTGTAAAGTTTGGTGGAGGGAGGATTATGCTGTGGGGTTGATTTTTCAAGAGCTGGGCTTGGCCACCTGAGTAAAGTTACCCCCCCCATCTTCTTCAAAACAAACAAAATTGGTGTCCAACATTTGTGCTGGTTTGTGAAGCAAAACTTTTCATTTGTGATCGACGGAAACTTTAGTATCATGGTGTGAGACACAACAGCACAAGTCTTCCAAAGATTCACACCTGCCACTTTTGGTCCGCTTTAAATGGTCCAGAGTTTTTTTCCCCTGTTGGTCCGGACCTTTTGTGCAGGTGTGAATACACTCAAGCGAACCCTGGTCCGGACCAAACAACCAGACCGAGACCCACTTTTTTAGGTGGTCGCTTTCAAACGGACTCTGGTGCGGTTCGCTTATGGTCTGAATACGAACCTGGCCCGATCTGAAACAACTACAGAAAATGTCTCTTTGGACTTAACGAGCCACCGTAGCCGGTGGCAAAGGTTTACGTTGTACTGCAATCATACCTGATAAGCTGTATGTTGCTTAGCAACGCTACTGGCCATTTGTGGGATAGGGCACATGCCTTCTCTGATGCCGTTCCAAGATCATAAATAGAACTTAGCAAAATCTGTGTTGAATGAGCTGCTCTTGACTCTTAAAATTTCTGTCCAATGGGAGCAATGACCGTCACCAGCGTGGCTTTGTTTACAAATAATAGTTCACTCGCAAAAAGTACAATGTGAAAGCAAACTGCAACAAACCAAAAAAATAAAGTCTGCTTTTGGTCCGGACTTAAGGACTTTCCTGGTGTGAATACATCGTAAACTGACCCTTTTGATACGGTCCTTACAGAGGAAAATAATTACACCAGACACAAAGATCCCTGTGGGCTCAGTTTGTCCGACCCAAATGCTGACCTGCATTTGGATGATAAATACTGATAGTTATAAGTTTACCCCTAAAGTGATTTAGTGACAGCCACAAGGCGTTTCATAAATCTGCTCTTCTTGCATCACCTTCAGACAGTTCAAACACAAAGACTGTGTTATAATATAATATGATCAAAAATATCTGTTACATCTGTTACAGGGAGTCATTTGGACCCACTTTCATGAATACCAAATCTGAGAAGATGAAACACAAGTCTCCATTGTGTTACTCAGCTGTAATATGTGAGCACCCAGTATAGTCATAGGTGTTCAGCATCACCAGTGATCCAGTGAGTTACACTGCTGCACTCCTACATAATAGCAGCTCTGTCAAGTGTATTCATGTTAGATAAACACAGTCAGCTTCCATAAGAGGATGAATTCACTAAAGAGTCCTTAAAGGGATAAAGTTGTACTTTCAGTGGTATAGAGGGTCATTCTCTCCCTCAGACCTCTGAATGATCCGAACAGTCTCCATGCTGTTATAATGAGATGCTTCTCTCTGCTGTGTTGGCCCAAGCTGAGGTTGCACGTTATAATCACCACTTTCTGTTCAGAAAGACAATCACATCTGTTATGTAGGCGAACTCTTCGCACAGAGAAGGCTTCTTCCAATGCAGAAACACCAAGACACTCACATATTAGGCATTTTGCATTTAATGCAGCATTAATCAGCCAAAGCTTTATTCATGGAACACCATAGACAGCCAAAAACAGCCGTTACTCAGACGAGGTCCAGTGTGTGTAGGGTAAGGAAAACTTTTGTTTTCTATTAGAAGCCTGAGACAAAAAGAATTCAGTCTTTAACAAGGTAATATATTCAAACGGTGAGTAAAGGATATTTGTTTTCTTTTTGAAATTCATTAACATGCCAAAGCACTGCCCTCTGTGGTGGTGTAACGGGCTCAGTCTGTGCCTTTGATACGAGGGACCCGGACTAGAATCCCGGTTGCGACAGGAAGAACATCCGGCTTAAAACGTCTGTCAAATCTGTGTGAAGGATGACACGACTTGCTGTGGCAACCCCTGAATAAGGAAGCAGCTGAAAAAGACTTACTAATAACAGCCCAAAGCATTAAGACCAGCTTTCTCCTATGTCCTTGTCCCTTTTCTTACAATCCAAAGCGGCTTCAGCCACTGGTAGTCCATGCTAATTAGAACAATGTTTTGCCATGTGGAGGATTTTGAAAGAAGAGATTTTCCATTTGTTTGGAAATGGAAAGCAGGACATTAGCAAAATGATACAATTCCTCATTTCCAAAGACAGCTCTCTAAAAGAATTCCAGCTGTAGCACAATGCTGTGCAGATGTTTAGCCTTGTTTAGATATTTTAGTTACTGTAGTTATTTTGTGGTTTAGTGGTTGTTTCCAATTTGAAGGTCTCCAGTTTAAATCTTTTCTTTGCATCGTTCAGCTGACCAGATTGTAGCCGTGTGTGTTTAGAATTTCATCTGCACAACATGGCACCCCAGTAGGTGGTATGTCGAATTTGGAACTTCCAAAAATGGCTAAAATATTAGAGCTGTTGCTAATATAAGAACAGTTCTTTTAATAAAAACGACAAGATGTCTCAACACAGTACGGTCTGCTTTAACACATTGTATAAAAATGTCCAAATCCAATCCAGAGTCACACAGCTCTGTTGAGCCATCCATTCCCTTAGCTCTCAGCAGTCAAGACTTTATGGGATTCTTTTAAATAAAATTGATTCTATTAAAAATAAAATCTTTGACATACTCCCGAAGATGATTACTTCATCCTCAGCAAGTGAGACAACATTGGAAATAACTGTAGAACCTGATCTGTGTTTGGACTGTTTTGATCCTGTGGAGCTTCCTGAGTTATCAGAAATATTAGCTTCATCTAAACCTTCAACTTGTATGTTAGACCCAATCCCAACCAAATTATTTAAGGAAGTGTTCCCTCTGATTACCAGCCCCATTTTAGATATGATTAATCTATCTTTAGTAAATGGATATGTACCACAGGCTTTTAAGGTAGCTGTAATTAAACCTTTACTTAAGAAACCTTCGCTTGATCGAGATGACTTGAAAAATTACAGACCTATATCCAATCTTCCATTCTTATCTAAAATTCTTGAGAAAATAGTTGCTAATCAAATGTGTGAGCATTTACACAGCAATGACCTGTTTGAAGAGTTTCAGTCAGGTTTCAGAGCTCATCATAGCACTGAAACAGCTCTGCTGAAAGTCACTAATGATATTCTTATGGCCTCAGATAATGGACTTGTGTCTGTACTGGTTCTGTTAGATCTCAGTGCTGCATTTGATACAGTCGACCATAATATTCTCTTAAAAAGGCTGGAATATGCTGTAGGGATCAGGGGAACAGCGCTAGGCTGGTTTAAATCTTATTTGTCTGACAGATTCCAGTTTGTTCATGTAAATGATAAATCATCTTTAAACTCCAGGGTTAATTGTGGAGTACCACAGGGTTCAGTACTTGGGCCAATTCTCTTTACTATATATATGCTTCCAATAGGTAAAATTATCAGGCAGCATAGATAAATTTTCACTGTTACGCTGATGATACTCAGCTTTACTTATCCATAAATCCTGATGAGCCCAACCAGTTAGATAGACTACAAGCATGTCTTGAGACATAAAATTTTTTATTTTAGCTTCCCTTCATTGGCTCCCTGTTAAAGGTTCAGCAGATCCAGAATAGAATTTAAAATTCTCCTCCTCACATATAAAGCCCTTAATGATCTAGCTCCATCATACATCAGAGATCTGATTGTTGATCTGATTGTTCCATACGTTCCTAACAGAGCACTTCGTTCTCTCAGACTGCAGGTTTACTGGTGGTTCCTAGAGTCTCTAGAAGTAGAATGGGAGGCAGATCCTTTAGTTATCAGGCTCCTCTCCTGTGGAACCAGCTCCCAGTTTTTGGTCCGTGAGGCGGACACCCTGTCTACTTTTAAGGCTAGGCTTAAAACTTTCCTTTTTGATAAAGCTTTAGTTAGTTAGTAGTGGCTTAGGTTTATCATGAAACTTTCTGTGTAGTTATGCTGCTATAGGCTTAGGCTGCTGGAGGACATAATGACCACTTTTCACCCTCTTCGCTACATTCTCACACTACTCTCCAATTTTGCATTATTTGCTGTTATTTCAGCTTTTAACTTTTTTCTCTCTTTTCTCTTCCTAGAAGCTACACCTGGCCTGACTCTGTGTCTACCTGTGACACCTTTCTGGAGAGGGGCATCGTCCAAGCTTCTGCTTCTGCTGGCAACAACTTAATGCTCACCCTCTACGATGATCCACATGGCCCTCTTTCTTTCAGTGTTTAACCCTTTCTCTCTCCTAGACATAGCTACTGACTGAGCTTTTACTGTAACTAACTCTATGTGCTCTCTTTCAGACTCTAACCTTAAACTTTGTTAAGATTATGACAAATGTCCTTCAATATATATGTAGGTACTATTATTAAGTCAATAATTTACATCTGTTTTAAATGTGTTACAAAATCCCTGGCCTCCAATGTTAGCTTAAACACAAAAGAGGTTCATCCTCCTTCATTCCTTGACTGTTAATCAGTTTAGATGTGCACCACTTGTTTGTTGTTTCACATGAAAAGTGTCCTGCAGACAGTGTGCTGCTGTTACTGTACCCTCCTGAAGCTGATCTGTTTCACCACACAGTGCCTGTCTCCATCTCCCCTTTTGTCTCTGACGAGTAAGGCTGTCCCGAACGCACCTTCTCCGATCTGCCGGATAACCTCAAAGTCATTCATAACACCTGGAAATACTGCGACACACAGAACAACGCAGAAATATCAGGGAAGTATTGGCTGGTTCAACCAGAAACACAAGCTGCAAACGGTTTGTTATAGTAATGTTTTTCAAAGGAATTACTTTTTTTGTTTGTTTTAGCAGTAATCCTGCCAGGCGATGATTATTTTACATGAAAGAATATTATTGTGAACTGATTTGTTTATTAGTCTTCAAATTTATATGTACACCACTCACAAAAGATTCAGGATATTCTGCTTTCAGGAAAAATTTCAGCATGAACCTAAAATGCACTGTAACCTTTACAGGTAAACTCAATGTGACCTTCTCTAAACCTTTGAATGCACATGTCCAGCTGTTCAATGTTGCAGTACTTTTTGCACAACCTGCTGTTCTCTGACAAAAAGCTTCACAGCAAAATTCACAACAGGTGTTTGATCCATGAATCAACCAATAAACTTCCTGGTTCAATCAGAACTGGTATTTAAAAAGTCCTCATCATGCTGCTCACATTCTGACATCAAGAGACCAAGACGACACCTAACAACTGATCAACAGGACCCCACCAAAGTGAGGCTTCAAACAGGATGTTATCAGACAGAAGTGGCCACTGAGTTTAGAGAGTCAAAGAGTGTCATCAGCAGGTTGCAACAGAGATGCAGAAAGAGTCACAGAAAGACGTAGAAGTGGACATCCTTTGGCCACATCCCACACTATCTCATGTCAGACCTTTCGAAACCATTTATATCACCGTGGTCTGCGTCCTAGACGACCTGCAAGGGTACCTGACCACACCACCAGGCACAGGCATCATCGTCTTGCATGGGCCAGGAAGCATTTATGCTGGATGGGGGACCAGTGGGCCTCAGTGCTGTTCTCTGATGAAAGTCGATTCACGAAGAGCAGAAATGGTGGCTGCCAACAATGTAGGAGACGCCAAGGAGAGCGCTATGCATCAGCCACTGTTGTTACCAGACGAACCTTTGGTGGTGGTGCTGTTACAGTGAGGGCAGGTGTGTGTCTAGTCAATACAGAACTGCCCTACACTCTGTGAACGGTACATTGACAAGCCCATACTACCTGAATAACAGCATTAATCCAGTCATTGTTCCCCTGCATGAAAAACACAGGCCTCATTTCATCTTCATGGACGACAATGCTCCAGCTCATCGAGGTCTCATCATTAGGGAACGGTTGCTGGAGACTGGGGTAATTCGAATGGAGTGAACTGCACTTCCTCTGACCTGAATCCCATAGAACACCTATGGTATCAGCTGAGTCGCTGTCTAGAGGCTCGTAACTCTGTTCCCCAGAACCTCAATAACCTGAGGGCCCCTTCAAGAATGGTAAGATGCAATGCCTCAGCAGAATATAAGTCAACTTGTGAAGAACATGGGATGATGTTGTAAAGCTGTAATTGACGCTGAAGGCCACATTATTGAGACACTGACATTTTTTATTGTTGTTGGCTTTTATTTCAATAAATTGAGAAATTGAGAAGAGAAATAAACACTGCATGTTTCTACTTCAATGCCCTATTTTCATTATATAATATCACTGTAGTGCGATCATTTTTGGGTAGTACAGTGTATATCAATATATATAATATTATATTATGAAACAATATCTGGACCAACAGTCTGAATTTTAAAGATATTCAGAAAACCGTAACATTTCACAACTGTTCTTGTATATTCATATAGTTCTTGATAATAGTTTTATAATTTCGATAAGACATAAGTATTCATATGTATTCATTCTATAACAGCGCCTTGAGAATTACATTCATAGCGCACTAAAAGTTTGGATTACGTTCACTGTGAATACACTTTAATGGCGCACGAAACATTTTTTTCTCTTAGGTCGGACTTCAGTGGAACAGGCTTGTTACCATGGAAACGGAAACAGAAACTACACTAGTCTTATTTTTTAACAGTTTTAAATAAAGACGTTGACTCACGGTTCAGGAACTTCCCAGAAGCAGTAGTTGCATAGTTGGAAGAAAAAATAGCATTAACAAGTTAAAAAGTCGCCAGACGTCACTATAATGTCTGTCTTTCAACGAAAAAAAAATAACACCATTACCGTACGGCAAGCTAGAGAAGGTGCCGCAGAGAACACTGGGAACTGTAGTTGTTGGTTTCCACACACTATTACTGTGGAACGGAAGCAACGATATCTCGATATTTCGAGAGTAAATTTAAACCTTGTTAAAACATCTTGAAATGCTGTGACTGTAGAATTGTTTTAACAATGAGGTATTTTAGAATTTTGTAGTCATTAGGAAATAATCATCCTTTAAATGACATTATTTGGCAACCAAGAATTATTTTTCCTTTTTCAACAAACACCGAACAGATATGACCCATTTTAGTGATATGCCGTGTCAGCTAAATGACTGCCTGGCCTGTTGTAACAGTCGATATACACAGACCCAACACTTATTTAAATCCTCAGAACCAGGGCAGAAATTTTGTCCTTTATTCACAGTCACAGCTCATATTGCCGTTGTCACATTTAAGTCACCACACCCTAGAAAAAAATGCCGTGCAGCCATCAAGTGTGCATGCAATCTTCACAAGGTCCGTTACTTTTAACATTAAAACTCTTTACAGGAGAAGTAATGCATGTGAAATTTTACTGATGCTCAAAAATCAAGGTATATAAAACTAACGTTTTAAATGTAGGAAGATAAGGAACTATGTGTGGTCATTTCTTTGCTTCAAGAGTGGTTTCTCTATCCATTACTAAATTGAAAATCTGTTAAAACTAGGCAGACTGTTCCTATATACATCAGCTTACTTTATTTTAAACTGGAAAGAAAAGACAAACGGCGTGGTATGAGATTCTTATATAAAAAATGATGAAGTATGAATACCACACCATCAAAGTATTAACACCAAATTTTATTCAAAAAGGAAGATGACCGGTAATTGCTACTGCTACAAAATTATATGTATGATTTGGCAATAAACAGAAAATAACCCACTAAAAGCTGCAGTAGTTTTGATTCATTCTGCTCTTTATTGAGTGAGAGTTGAGCCTACAGTCACCTGCTTTAACAGAAATGTCATTAATTGCTTGCCATCTGCAGTGCTATCTTAATAACAGAGAGTTGGAGGACACTCCTTTCATTCCCACGCCATGACGCTGCATGTGATTACCATTCAGAGATTTCTGAACACATGGTTTTCTTTCAAGTGACAAAAGCGTAGTGGCCCTCATTCAGCCAGCTGACCTACAGCAACAGGTGGGGAGGAACAAAATCGAGCTTTTTTCTTCTTTCAGCTTATTCAAAGGACTTTAAATAGTAAGTTTTGAAATCTTTACTTTTTTAACATTAACTTAATACCACTGGTCATAGCAGCTCCAAGTGTAGTCTGAGTTGAGACAAAAAGCCAAATGACACCCAGAGGTGGCAAATGCAGGCATCTTATACTAAGCATATAAAGCATGTTTAACAGAGTGGTGTGACTAAGTGTAGCGTTTCAGTGAGGCAGTACCAACACCTCAAACTGTGAGATTACTGCACTGATTCAAGGTGACCCATCCATCTATCCCCCAGCTTAATTCCTGGCCCTTTTTTCATGGTCCTCCAGCCATGGTGGTGTGGGGGGTGTTCCAATTAGCACTTTAATCAAAAATGAATTTCCACCATGATCAAATGACACAGACCTGGGAGCCCGCTGTGAAAGCTGATCCAGGGTCAGCACTCAGGGGAGGCCATGGCACAGCACCCATACAACATTTAGTGCAATGCTCACTGTGTCAGGTACAGGGGTTGGACAATGAAACTGAAACACCTGGTTTTAGACCACAATAATTTATTAGTATGGTGTAGGGCCTCCTTTTGCGGCCAATACAGCGTCAATTCGTCTTGGGAATGACATATACAAGTCCTGCACAGTGGTCAGAGGGATTTTAAGCCATTCTTCTTGCAGGATAGTGGCCAGGTCACTACGTGATACTGGTGGAGGAAAACGTTTCCTGACTCGCTCCTCCAAAACATCCCAAAGTGGCTCAATAATATTTAGATCTGGTGACTGTGCAGGCCATGGGAGATGTTCAGCTTCACTTTCATGTTCATAAAACCAATCTTTCACCAGTCTTGCTGTGTGTATTGGTGCATTGTCATCCTGATACACGGCACCGCCTTCAGGATACAATGTTTGAACCATTGGATGCACATGGTCCTCAAGAATGGTTCGGTAGTCCTTGGCAGTGACGCGCCCATCTAGCACAAGTATTGGGCCAAGGGAATGCCATGATATGGCAGCCCAAACCATCACTGATCCACCCCCATGCTTCGCTCTGGGCATGAAACAGTCTGGGTGGTACGCTTCTTTGGGGCTTCTCCACACCGTAACTCTCCCGGATGTGGGGAAAACAGTAAAGGTGGACTCATCAGAGAACAATATATGTTTCGCATTGTCCACAGCCCAAGATTTGCGCTCCTTGCACCATTGAAACCGACGTTTGGCATTGGCACGAGTGACCAAAGGTTTGGCTATAGCAGCCTGGCCGTGTATATTGACCCTGTGGAGCTCCCGACGGACAGTTCTGGTGGAACAGGAGAGTTGAGGTGTACATTTAATTCTGCCGTGATTTGGGCAGCCGTGGTTTTATGTTTTTTTGGATACAATCCAGGTTAGCACCTGAACATCCCTTTCAGACAGCTTCCTCTTGCGTCCACAGTTAATCCTGTTGGATGTGGTTCATCCTTCTTGGTGGTATGCTGACATTACCCTGGATACCGTGGCTCTTGATACATCACTAAGACTTGCTGTCTTGGTCACAGATGCGCCAGCAAGACGTGCACCAACAATTTGTCCTCTTTTGAACTCTGGTATGTCACCCATAATGTTGTGTGCATTTCAATATTTTGAGCAAAACTGTGCTCTTACCCTGCTAATTGAACCTTCACACTCTGCTCTTACTGGTGCAATGTGCAATCAATGAAGACTGGCTACCAGGCTGGTCCAATTTAGCCATGAAACCTCCCACACTAAAATGACAGGTGTTTCAGTTTCATTGTCCAACTCCTGTACATGATAACACCTGCAGACCGCTTGGATCCATCAAGGATTGTGGGACTTGTAATTAGCTGGCTAAGAAGCAATGAAGTTAAATCATCAGCAAATTCACTTTCAACTAAAGACAAAGCAGACAGCAGAACAGATTTTTTTTTCATTTTCGTTTTATTGTGTTGGTCTGTTTATTTCTTTAAAGAGATAATATACACAAATTAGCACAAGAAAAGTTATCAAAAAGGAAACTTTTAGAAAACCCATTTGAAAAAGACTTAAACATAAGTGTGCTTCCTGTTAGCCCTTACTTCTTCAGATTTCTCTCTCCACTTTTTCCTGGTTTTTTTTCCAAGAGTTAAAAAAAGAAGCAGTTTCATAATCTTACATTAAGAATGTTTTCCAGTTAGAAACAACTGGTGCAGTATATCATTAGCTACAGCAGACAAAAAAAAATAATAATATAGTCTCCCCAGACTGATGTGGTTCAAAAACTAGAATCAGTGGTGTAAAGGTTGCCCTGTGTCCTAAGGTTTGATATTTAAACTGAAAGAACTGCAAATAGTAGATTAGCCCATATCTATAAGAGCAAATGTTTGCTATTTCTCCTGCTGTTTTGATTAAAATAATTTATATGTGGATATTCAGCAGACTTTAAGATAGGTATTTCCTGGAATAGATTACTAGATGATTCCCACACAGAAAGAAGAAAAATAAGCTTTACCTTTTTTGTTTTAATTAACATTCAGTAGATATTTGCCAAACAGCTTCACATTTCACTCCCCTCACTTGCTCAAACTATTTTATTGCAGAACAGAAAACAGATAGGTGAGGATCAAGAACACGACCTCACTCGGCGCCAGTGACTTTAAAAGCTGTGCTGAGGCGTCTTAAGGCTCGCAGATCAAAGTTTCCACCACAAACTTGTTCTCGAAGTGACGAATCTTGTGGCAGTTGAGAGCTTCGCGCTTTTGGATACCTGTGAGACGGCAACAGGTTCTTTATTATGTTGTATAAATGGCACACTGGGGTCTGGTGTTCTTTGCTGGGTTAAATACAGTGCCTTGGAAGAGTATTAACATGTCTTGATTTTTCTCCACATCGCATCATCTTTCAAACACAAACCTTTCTTTGGATTTGATGTAACAGGCCAACACAAGTAATGCATAATTGTTAAGTGGAAGGAAACCAATATGGAACCTTTTTACAGACAAAAATCTGAAAAAGGGCGACATCCATTTGTATTCACCCCCCTATATGATGTTATCTCTTAATAAAAATACCATGCAACTGACTGCCTTCAGAAGTCACTAACTTAGTAATGTGTGTGATAAAAAACTGGAGCTGAGCATCACCCTGAAGGCACCATCCCCAGGGGGAAATGTGGTGGCAGTCATGCTGGGGGGATGCTTTTTTTCAGGCGGGCAAAGCTGATGGGAAGAGGGATGGAGCTACATCCAGGGCAATCCTGGAAGAAAACATGCTAGAAAATGGATGTTCACGGATGCTTTTTATCCAGTCTGACTGAGCTTCAGCTGTTATGCAAAGCAGATTGGAAAAAAAACAGCCTCTAGAAGATGGTTGCTTGCACTGAGAGTGAAAGACTGTGGCTCAATATAGATGGATGCCTCACTTTTCAGATTTTATGTTGTAAAACATGTTGAAAACTAGAATTTCTTTCCACAAAGAAATAATGCACTGCATTGTGTTGGCCTGCGACACCAAATTCCAATAAAATACAATAAAATGTATGGTTGTCAACTTTCAAAACTTTTACGGGGTGTGAATACTTTGCCAAAACACCGATTTCATATTTGCTTAAAGCTCAAGCTAGTATTATCCTACTTTACTTCAATTACCTTCTATCTCGTTCAGTATGTCGTTTGTATATGTGTGTTGTGTGCACTTTGAAATAACAGTAGCAGCACATCTAGAAATGATACACACCCAGGATTCTGTCCCTGCGCTGCAGCTTGTAGGTTGGTTTGCCACGGCACAGATTGTAGATGAAGTACCCAAGCTGGTCGACGTGCTCCAGACGCTCCGTCACCACCATCTCCTCATGGATAAGGTACGACTGAGGCAGGTAGGTGCCGGCCTGGGCAGAGAGAGGAATACAAAACTAATTTTGCACAGAAAAATCTATTTGTCTCTCTTGTTCCACAACATTTTTTTCCTTCTTCCTATTTTATTCCGCAGTAGCAGACTAATGAATGCCCACCACCACCCACTATGAGAGCTTTGTTATGCCACTCTGGAATCAACTTTAACTTTGTTACCCCCTAAAGACATGAGGGCTATATAATCTACATTTCCATTAAACCTGCTGTCTAATAAAACTAACATTATTGAATATTTATGATCAGCTGAGTGTCATAAAAAACGTGATGTGTGCAGCATTCCTTTAGGCGTGCACAGGCTGCATCAGACGTTCCGACTACCTGTTCTAACATGTTGGGTAGTTAGGAAAACTTCATTTTAGTCACAGCTTTTGGGAACAACATCACAGAGAATCATATGACAGCGTTTCAGGCTGAACAGCTAACAACAGAAACATGTGAAGACTCCTAGAGGAGGAAATCAGCGTGGGTTTACGTCATAGAAGGCCAGCAGGAAAGTCATCTGTTACCTTTACATTGATGAGCAGATCCAGCAGGTCTCTGGGGGGCATGACGATGGAGGTGTTGAGTGGGATGACGTAACATTTGTTCAGATTCAGATCAAGGTAAGCAGTCAACCTCTGAGAGTGGAGAAACAGCACTTTGAGCAGTAAGAAATAATAGAAAGATGAACCTTAGGTAAAAAGTAGTTATGGTTAAAGTTAATTTCAGGTACGGTGGACAGCACTGAACACTTCCACATCAAACGCAACAGATCAATGTAAATAAATAGTAAGTTGTTGTTTTTCTACCAAACACTACAACAAGTCCTCTTGTGATCATTTAGTGGTACTGAACCTCAGGTACGAAGATGCAGTGATAATAATAATGAGCAGAGCTAATATGAGCTGAGGATCCACAGCTTCCAACTTCTAAGGGCAAATGACTCCAGCCTCAGGTTGTGGGTGGCAGAAACAAGAAACATCATCTATCCAGTATTAGGTCTCACCCTCTGGAAGTCATGGACAATATCTGCAGGGTCTCCATCTTCAAAGTCAGGCACGGGCACTCTGATCAGCTCCACCTGCTCCCGCTCCAGCACAGTGATCCTCTCCTCCAGCTGCTTCTGAAGGAGCTTCTTGGGCAGCTCCATCTGTGAAGCAGACAAGCAAAGGAACTTGCCTACTTTATCTAGAAGCAACAAAAGCTTCGGAATAAAAACAAAAACCCTAAATAGCTCGAGGACCTGAACAACTAGAAGAAGAAATACAGTTTTCACAAACCTCCTCCTCCTCCTCATGGACCATGTAGTCCTCCTCATTGTAATTCACACCACAAAAGAAGACCTGATCTTCCTGCTTAGATAAGAAAAACAGAAAATATTAGGATTTCTAGACACATTTTCAGATTTTTGACACACAAGCAGGAAGTTGTTCCTGCAAACACAAAGCGTGCTACATCCTGCTTATCCATACATTGTTGGGAAGGGCTGGTGCCTATCACCAGCACACATTGGGGCGAGAGGAGGGGTACACCCTGGACAGGTCAACAGGACGAGCAATCATGCACGCACACACACGGGCAACTTGGGGAGCCCAGTTAACTAAAAATAATTGTTTTGGGCTGTGGGAACCTGGAGAGAACCCGTACATACGCAGAACCTTGTCGCTGAAAGGATGTGGTTCATCTGGCTCGACCTCGTTTCCTTGTGTTACTTTTGGATTCTCTCCTGCAAGTTTTGTTTTTCATGGTTATTTATTTGCACCCCTAAATCCAAAGGAAACGTTGTGCCCCCTTTTATTTAATATAACACATCATATGAAATATCACTTCATCGTACTATTAACATCAGTGCTTTTTTATTCAGCATTCTTCAAATGAACATGTTCATTTTCAGAGGTCTGAACTGAACAAAGCTGTTTTTACAAAGCAAGGTTCAGGTGATTTAACTCCACTCTATCCAATGTGCTTCTCAGGGTGAAAAAACGTCTGATACTTTGGGTTTCGTAGATAAGAGACAAAACCTTTCCTTCAATCCAGGACGACTTCTATCTGCACGTGTATGCGTATGCACAGACACTGTTCAGCTGTTAAGCACCAACAGGCAAGTCTTTGTGGGGACCTGATATTGATAAATAAGCCTAAAATGAAGTGAAGACTCATGCTCTTCCTAAGCTACCCAACAGACTAAACTGAGATGTGTTTGTTGTTTCTGGGCAGCTTGGTGCACTCTGTCAGTTCCAATTATCTTCTCAGAAATGAACTGAAATAACAGCCCAGATATTGTCTGTAGGTTATCTGAGCAACCAATCTTAGAGCGTTTTAAAAGTAATTAAAAGTCTTAAAGAATTGCTTTTGGTTTCCAATTTTACACTCATTGGGTAATTTGGCAACAAAAGCATTAGAATATGTGGATAAGAAAAGCTGTTTAGGGAATCTAACTGTAATATAACGCAGTTAATCAGACCAGTCTTTAGACCTAACCTCTGTAGAAAACCTGTTGGGGGGAGCTGAAGAACGGACAAGACAAGAGAGATGATTCAGGACCCAAAATGCTAATATCCAATTGATATTCTATATCTTTTTGTTTCCTCACTTGAGGTACGTCCCCACTGCTGTGGGGGCTTTTGTTCACCTCCAGGATGTAGTAGCGGTACAGGTAGGCTCCTGCTACAACCACTCCGGACAGCATGAGGGCCAGACCCAGGCACATGCACCAGCACCAGGTCCGAGACTGGCGACGCACCAGCAGAGCCGCCTCCGCATCCTGCAAGAGAGAGGAGGCGGCATCACGTTTAATAGGTTCCAACACATCTGCGTGAAAAGAAATCATAGATTTAGGCGGTCGGGGCTATAGCTAGCTTGCCCATGTAAAGGTACCTTAATGACTTGTATAATCAGCTATTCTTTGAGCTGGGCTTTTATTGAAATTCAACACTGAAGGGTTCTTTAGAGCGGCAGTACAGAGAATGCAGTTTATCATCCTCTCTCTATATTCTTTGGTCTATCTAGATATTGATATTAAACCATTTTCATTTGTTACTCGACAAACACACCGAAAGGTATATTCCTTGTTGATTTAGCTTTTAAAAAGTCAAAAACATAAAGTCTTACGAGCTATGAGACAGCTGCTGATCTGGAAACAAAAAGGATTAGAGCTTGATCACAACAAGCAGGCCCCTAGGGAGTCTGGGTCGTCTCTAGATACAGCCAGCCAGAAGCTAGGGTGTGACGGGAAGCAGGAGTGGATCTTTGTGTAAAAATGAACTTTATTAGTCACGGCTCTTCACAGGAAAAGAGAAAAGGGAACTCATCACAATGCAGACCACAGACATTTAGATTGAGGGTGAGAGAAGAAAAACAGCTGCAAACATGAGCTGAAGCGTATGGATGTAATGTTTTTCAACCACCGACACCACCCATCCCCGACCAAAATAATAATAATAAGACAAACCCAAAAAACTGAGACTTCTAAATATCCTCATAAATATAGAAATATGTAAACAAGAAAGAATCAAAGCATCAGGTTAGAAATTGTGGAACAGACATGTGTATGTATGTATAACAGTTTTACTAGTCGGTTCAAATGACCTGATGTCTCTACTCCCTGTTTGCTTGAACTACACCGTAGCTAGTCTGGCATTCTCCCACTAAAACAAAAGTATGAGAAAATGTCGGGTTCTGCCCTGAAATGTCCAAATCTATAACTTTTAAAATAGACAAATCTGTGTTGATGCACTTTTGAGATGTTGTTGAAACTTGAAAGTAAAACTATAAATAATCTGCCAGCAATCACCATATTGTCTGTTTCACTCTGACAATTTTCATAGCAGTTCCACCCAAAACAGCCCAGGAACACAAACACTTCCTGCTGCTGTTCCCAGGGACTCCAACAGGCAGCGCGAAGCAGGAAGAGAAGAATAAAGATCCAACTGAAACGGGTTTTTAACCTTCAAAGTTATTTTCTGCTTTAAAAGCCATTAAATTCCCTTCTTTCTTAAAGAAAAGGCTAGCCAATAATAGCAACACCACAAACATTTCACCATAGAATGGTTTTATTATTTTAACTAGGGGATAAAATGCCACGGTACACGGATCAACACAAAATAACAGGAAATACTTAACAGAAGGAAAAGGACATAATGCTTTCAAAAGACTTTGCAATCGAATATGTTTGATACTGTTGATGAGTCAATGAGTCAATACTTTGTAAAACCACCTTTCGCTGCAGTTACAGCAGGAAGGCGTGCTTTGCTCTATCAGATTATTCCACATTCCTCTTTACAAAGTTGCTCTTCCTCCTTAAGATTAAATGTAGGGCAGTTGTGAACAGCAATTTTAGGTCTTGTCATAGATTCTCCGTTAGATTCAGCTCTGGACTTTGACTGGGCCATTGCAACATGTATATGTAGCTCTATGTTTAAGGTCATCCACCCCTTTCTGAAGTCTTTTGCAGCCTCTACCAGGTTTTCTTCCAGCATAGACTAGTATATAGCTTCATCCATCTTTCATCTTTGAAGTGCTTCACTCCCTGCGCTGAAGAAAAATAACCCCACAGTATGACGCTGCCACCACCATGTTTCACCAAGAAAAGATGTTAAATGAGGTGGACTATTTAGCTGGCCTCTTAGTGCAGTTGGTTATAAGGGAGATGAATACATGTAAACCATGTATAATTTCCTACCACCTGTGTTGCTGTACATAAAATTTCAATAAGATACATTGAGGCCTTTGGTTGTCATGTGACAAAATGTAAACTAACTCAAGAGCCTATAAATCAGGAGTTTGAAGAGCAGCAGCTTCAGATTTTAAATGTGGTTTTAATTCCCTCATTGCTCATCAGAGCGAATGCAGCTGAGACGGCAGAGTTCAGTTTGTTCACAGACCCAAACATCAGTACATTCTGAGACGAAAACACCTCATTTAGGAGGTAAAACTGCAGCTGGTCTGCAATAAAAAAAAGAAGAAACTAGTAAGTGGAGTGAAGCGACTGTTGAGAAAAGAGGAACAACAGAAAAGCTGTTAGGGCCGGCCAACAATATATAACTATAGGAAGCTCAGAGCTAAAAGACCGTCTGCATCATCCACACGTCTTGAGACTGTGGCCAGTAAAAAGGAACTAAAAGCCAACGAAGATAAAAAAGGATAAGGAACCCTCAGAAACTAATGAGAATATCAAGTAGTTCAGTTCTGAAGCTGTCAGGCTGTGCAGTTACAGCAGAAACCCTTTTTAGGAACTTTTTTAGCAATTCGAGGCTTCTTGTAAAATGTCTTCCAAATGTTTTCAACACTGAGGCATAAATATAAGTCAATATAAGACAAAGCATTTATTGCATAAATATTGAGCCACTCCCATTTGAGCTAAAGTAACAGGTCTGACAAGACATAAGTTGATTCATTGCCCAACTACAACGGAGCTTTTATGTATATCCATTAAACATTAATCTGAGTACTTTTCACTTTGGTGTGACCTCCTAAACCAGCCACTCTGTGTTCGCTGTCATGGAAACTAACTCTGCCATGGCTCAGTGTGTGTAACTGGAGCACACATGTGTGTATGCATGGCAAGGTAAAGGTTTAAGGCTGATCTCATTAGAGGGAGCCCACCAGGGCTGAAACAGTTAATCGGATTAATTGATCATTGAAATTATCATCAACTAATTTAGTATATCGAATAATCGTTAACTGGAGTATACAGACTATAAAACATGCCGTTTGCTCAAAGAACATCCCGCTCAGAGCAGTAATTAGGCCAAAATTGTACAAAAAATATTTACATTTTACATTCAAGATAAAAAAATTGTATTTGTCTGTAAATCTCCTCTATCCAGAACTCCTGGAGTGATATAGCTTGAGCTTCACCTGGTTCAGATTCTGTGAAAAATCTCCTATTAAGCACCTTTGCTATTCGACTATTAATTGACTAAAATAGTGAACAGATAAGTCAATGGGCAAAATAATTGTTAGTTCTGCCCTAGAGCCCACAAAGACGTAGGAGAGGAAGGGAGTGATGCTTATTCCCAGCCTAAAACAGGTTCGTATGAAGAGATGTGTAAAATAAAAGCAGTGAAATGTCTGGTTTCATTAAACTATGAACTTGCTCTTTTTATATTTATTTCATTATATTTTGTTCTGGAAGAATGTTATAAAACAAGCAAGCGATCCACATGTTGGGGCATCTCTGGAAGCCGCCTCTGGATCCAGATGCTGCGATATTCCTGTTTTACAACCATTTCAGGAAGCTTCTCCAACAAGAGCCAACAGGCCTGGAAGACGAACGTTTCACAACTGCAACACACACACCCTCATTACCACACTCCTCCGCCCGCATCCAGGTATGCTGATGCCTCAGACAGAACGAACAATATGTACAGTCTGAAATTCTTCTTCCCAACATGAAGCTCCAACCACGCATGGTGCCTGGTATCATTTAGGTCATTAATCCCAGGAAGGTCAGGAAGGTCACAGCCAATCGTCCTGCTTCCAGCAAAACATCGCTAACAAATTATCCGTTTTAGTTAAGTCTACAGAACACAGATCTGAGCTTTACATCCAAGACGGAGATTAAATTAAGATTATATAGATAAAACATGTCCAGGTTAACATCATACAGAAACATTTTAATACAGAATCTGCACTAAGTAGTAGAAGTCATGCAAATCTAAATGAGAGAGAATAATATCTGATGTATGGTAAGAGCAGTAATCATAAAACCAAACAATAGCAAACATGGTGTGTGGAGTAGATGGCTAATATTACATGCAGGCTGATTATTGACTAGCCATGAACGTCAGTGAGAAAAACGGGTCAGTGGCTCAACAGAGAAGCAAGGAAAGAGACGCTTTATGGTTCAAAACCGCCAACCGACCCATGCTGACCCACTTCTATTAAACGTGTCTTTTCTATTAAGGTTATCTGTATGCAGAGGTCATTCTGCTGAACTTCAAAACACATCTGGACTCATCACAGCATAATGCCACTAGTAAAACACACATTTATTCACACATCTATGCAACGCCTGTACCACAGACAGATCGGACCGGAACACTGCAGTGATTCTGTTTGGTTCCTCTACACTTGGTTATTTGGGATTCCAAACAGCAATCATCAAGGTAGAAGAAAATATGCCTGGCTGGACTTGTTCTATTCAGCTGAGTGAATAATTCATTAGGTGGTTTTAAATACTGTGCAGACATAGCAAGCAGCTACTCCTGTTTTAGAACAGTTCTGCACCGTTTTGATGATCTAAACAGGGTTTTTAAACGAGGCGCCAAGCATTCTGCCACTGACAAAAGCTTGTGTTTGTGTTTCTGTGGCAACAGGTGAGTATTTGTGTCCAGAACAGTTTTCATTTCAGTGCACCGACACAGAAACATGAAACCCTAACCCTGAAGTCTGCATGGAAGCTGCAATCAGCCACTAGTTCCACAGATGGAGAGAAATGTCATTAAGGGGTTTGTGTTCAGTGCTTCACTGATACAACAGTGTAGAGTCCAGAAACAAAGGCCGGAAAAGGTTTGCCCATTCACAGACATCTAAAGTAACTCTTCTTGGACAAGAACTAAAATCTGTCTGCGTCAAAAGCTATTAGTTAGCTTCACAAAAGGCACTGAGATTAGTTTAAGTGAATTACAAACAGTTAAATCCTCTTCTTCCATTAGAAAATAACTGGGAGCAAGCATTAGGAAACCCAACAAACAATAAGAAGAGTGATCACTGAGACGGCCCAGTTATTAAGACGTTATTTCGACCGGCTTATGAAGCAGCGCTAAGCATCAGGCTAAAGGAGGAAGGCTGCTCTGCACTAGGTGAAGACTGTCTGGGCCTCGGAGCCACTCCATGGGTTCCTGCCTGTCTGCTTAATCCCCCTCTTCTTGGGTTTTAGTGGCCGGCAGCGCTCGGTGGGAGGCAGCCAAAGTCTCTACATGCTTGATTAGTCTGTAATCCTTTTCAAGCCTGAGATGATAACTAGAGAGCACACGGCTGGGAACCTGCACGTGGTCAGTGATCCAAACCTGTAACGTGTATATGAAGGCAGCAGCAGCAGAACATGTTCGTTCTGATCGGTGGATAAACACGAAGAAAGCTGCTCATGAGATGACTTGAGTTTACAGAAAGTGGCAGACAGGAAAGGAAACTTCATGACCTACAAACACTTTCATTACGTTGTGTACAGGCTGACAGAAACCAGCACATAACTAATAACCAACTAGTTCCCAACAATGATTAGCCTCCTGGTAAACAGAACACCTAGCTATAACTCAGTTTGTTCTTCTTCACGTCTTTTACAGGCTCTTCATCATATCCGCATTTAAATTTCAAAAGGAGAATTTTCATTTTTAAAGTAGATTTAAATAAAATATCTGGTAAGGATTCTAAACGTAGAAAGAAAATAACAGATTTTTCTCCAATCGATACCTTTTTCCTTTCCTTAAATAACAACATGACCATCAAACAATTGAACCTTTAAAATGGTTGGCCGATAATAAGACGTTAAGATGGATAAATACAAAGGAACAAGTGACTATATGCAGATCCTGCCCTAAATCTGGAAGCATATCCCTCCATCCCACCCATGTCATCTATAACACAGCAGTACTCACACACAGCTGGATGAAGTTTCACATTCACTCCATCTCAGAGCTACTTTGGTACTTGTAGGCACACGTCTACTTTTATAGTTTAGGAGTTCAGTTGATAAGGAAGCCAAAAAACCAACGACACGGATCTCTGCACTAGGCAGGGTTGAGTGTGAGCTTCTCGCCATGATAACCTGGAGTAACATATCAGAGCTTCTCAGTTTTAACTACAAACTAAAAATGCAGAACATGAACTATTAGCTTTATTTCAAACCAGAAAAGCACCAGTTATTCCTCCAGCAGATAATATAATAAAACAGATCGATTTTTACACTCATATTTACTGTTTATAAGATGTGGAAACACATCAAAGCTTTCTGTGTCTTTTGCCGCTAGAAAATAAATACCTTTGTGATTTTTTCAAGTAGGGGTGGACGATGTCGATCTTACAACGTAAAGGGTTAGAAAATGCTTACGAACTGCCAAAGCAGAGAGATCAGGAGATCGTCTATAAGGAACATTCTATATATTGCAGTTCTATGGTCCTCCTCAGACCCACAAGTGTCCAGTTTACTCCCTTTCCTTCAACTACAAGACAACTTGTGCAGCTGGGTTGAAATGGTTGCTGGTTCTATTGACCACAATGGCAGTACCATAATAATAGTACAGATGGCTTAAAACCAAATTACCATTAAATGCAGATATAGTGACTGTGTTTAAAAAAAAAAAAAAAAAGTTTTCTGATGATCCATTAAACGCATCATCTGATACGCTGAGTAAAGAGACAGATTTTATCCAAGTTTCCCATGTAGCTGGACTTTGGACACCATAACTGCACAAGGAAGGCTTTATGAGGATGTTTGGTCCTGACTACGTGTAGAGGGAAAGTACGGGAGCAGCCCTCTGCTGCAGCAAGTCAAATCAATCGGATTGATTTCGACTAAACAGCCTGAAACTGTATCTCTTCAAAATCAAAACAGATTTCCTACATTTCAATCGTGCTTTATACAAGCAGCCAAACTGATTGGACTATAGTTAGAAATGCTCTTTAGCAGGTATTTGTTTTTATTGTTGTTAGTTTTTTTAATCAAAGATCTATTCATTTCAATACGGGATTTTACTGGTTAAAAAAAAAAAAAACTCTAGATGAAATATTTGGGATTCTCAGACTCTCATGTTCCACCTCCAGATTTTAGTGCAACTCATCAAAGAACCACAGAGGGAAAGGTGAGAATGAATCAGCACCGCCTATAGCTCCCTGCCATGCAGCAGCCCAGTCTGAACGCTGAGCTGCAGCGGGCCGACGCCACATCTGCTGCTGTCGCATCAAGCATCGGCTCAATCAAGATCTTTGCTGCATGGGGCTGACAGCGCAGCGCGCAGACTGACGTGTGGACCTGTAAGGAGATAAGCTCCATCGTGCCAACCCTAAAATAAGCCAGCTGGAGGTTAAGTTAGGCCTGTGGTGATTGTGGGGAAACATCCTCCAAGTTGTTTCACTCTGAAAATCGGATGTTCTGCTAACTAAAGTAACCAAACTGGATACTCTTGTTACAGAAAGGTGCTACAGTTGCACTGACTTTATGATGTGAAAGCTGCCTGTAGTCTGAAATAGCCAATCAGAATCCAACTAGAATAAATAACTGCTCCATAAATGAGGGACAGCTGTGCAGGCGGACCAGAAGACAGAAAGAGAACACTACTTTTATTGGCTTCATGCATCCCATGTCAGAATGGGCCTAATGAAAACCTCAATAACAATACCTGATGTTTGAGCCAACACTGGTTCTATTTGGCACTAATTCATCAAATAAATAAAACAGGCAAAGTTCCCAGTGAAAGCTCGGCCTATCCGGTGGTAGCTGTGAAAGCGTAAAGGACGCGGCCCAAACTCTGCTGGCTCTACAGCAGGACAGCTGTACAACATCAGGCTGAGAGCCAGCGCCATTAAACAACAAGTGAAATGAGTTGAGGTAACAGCTGCTAATCAGCTCAAAGAATCTGACTCGGTTACAGAAGCTCATCCTAGAATAAACACATGGTAGCAACCAGGGCTGACCTGACCTGATCTGATCCCAACTGTTAGCTTGGGACCCTGAAGAAGACATTTTTCATTGATCATATGACAATTTCTGACTAAACTCAACTTCTGATCCCTGAACTGGGTCTGCTGGCGATGATTTTGTGTCAGCCGCTACCCCAGCAGAACTGCACAGAGAGTATAGGCTGCGGCTGCTTTCTGTCTGTGATCTGTCCTCAGATATCTCCAGCTGTCTGCCAAAGATCTGTAGAGAGCAGCTGAATCACCAGTCAGTCAATTTTACGATGTTCAAAGCAAAGTGCTAAGCTTATAAAGCAGGAGAACAACTATTTCTTTAAGTCTAATCAACGAATGTTTACCAGGAAACGCTTTAAAATACGTTAGCAGCCTAATCTTTTAAAACAGAGAGGAAACATGCTAGGGTTGGCCAGGCCCTACCGCAAACGTTAAGTTAATTAAAGACTTTAGCTCAATGTGCTAATTCAGATATAGAAGCCTAACGCTGTCCGACAGAAACTTCTGCTGGGTCAAACTGTCTGTCAGTTTCAAGAAAAGTCCAACTTTTAACAGCAGTCACACACTGTAGAGAATAATGCCAGTAATGTTTCGAACGCAACACTCACACGTTTCACTGGACTGGTCCAGAGCTGACATCAACCCGTCTAATCCAGCACACACCTACTAAACAAAAACCTACACCGTTAGTGTGCTCCACCTGAAATCCTCACGAGTCTTCAACAGGCTGAATAAATTACTCACACCCGGAGTACGTCTACTACTGAGGCCTGTCCCGGAGAAACTAAACCAACGGCCCAAGCTAAATCATTTATCCAAGCATTTATGGCCGTTTGTTGAAGCTTATTAACATGTAGAGAACGGCTGATAAATGAGAGGAAGATGAGGCAGACTACAGTGGAGCTTTCCAGGCAGGAACAGAGACCAAAACATTAAAAACCCCACAGATAATGGAACTGTGTTCATCCCCCCTGCGGTCACTCCACACCAGCTCATCAGACAGTTTACACTGCGCTGCTCTGGTTACTGTGTTTGTCTCACACTAATCAGTCCGGTTCAGCTCAGATTGCCGCCTGAAGAATCCTACCGCCAGCTCTCCAGCCCGCGACTCTTAGCTGACATTGGCTGAGAGAGAGACGAAGCCAGCCGCCTGCTTTGCTTTGTGAGAAAGATTGGTCAACTCAAAAAGAAAAGTCAAAGAAAAATCCCCTTCTGAAGCACCTGCAGGTTCAAATGATTCATGGCACAAAGACAAGCAGGTGTTGAGGGCAACTCAGGTTACAAAGTAGGAACATTAGTTGTCTGTGATAACACAGACAACCAATAGTATAACACTTTTCATGTGTTCATTCATGAGAATACTGGAACAAAAACTGCTGTTTGCTGGCTCCTTGTGGGAGCAGCGTTTAGTCAGACCATCAGAGCAGCTTCCTGAATGGGGAAGCAGAGCCACACAAACATTTCCATACAGGCAAAGTGGATCAGGCTGGAATAAAACCAGCTGTCAGCACCTCAGCAGTGAAGGGCAAAGATTGTTCCAAGAATGAGGGAGACATGAACTGACAACATCCACATAAATAAACCCGCAGCGTGTTTTACTGCACCAGTTATTATCATCATCAATCCTTCCAATTCGCAGTAACCGTTCCGGTCGGCACGATGCTAAAATGTCAAACTCCATACTGGGCAATACTCAAAAATACTCAACACCATAATCACTATTGAGGGAACAAAAGAGTGGCCTTAAAATTTCTAATCAAATGCAGCAGATTAGTGATGGGGAACATGGAGTTTATCATGATAGCTTGAGGTACTTATTGTGATGGTAAACAGTATTTAGATTTATTGCGGTCTTTTTCGGCAATAGATTGTGTGGTTGGGACTACATGTCGCTGTCGAAAAAGACCCACAAACACTGCTGTTGGAAAAAAACAACGGAGAAAAATCAACAAAAATGTAATTAACAATTACTGAGCAGGCACGTAGTGCAATTACAATACTAGTGAACTTCTATCGCTAAACAGCACACTGACATTTAGTTACATTTTCCAACATTACTTTACATTTTGGGGTCATGTCAGCGTCATCATGTAGGGTTCACCAAGTCACGATAAAATAAAAACGACGGCGAAGAAAATCCATATATAAATATAACATAAGTGGGACTATAAATGCCCATCCCAACCGCAGACTATTTTCTTCCTAAAAGGTTCAAAAATAAAAACAATTAATTAACAAATTAATAAATGGTAACACCAGTACCAAATCACTTAAACTGAGTTTTAACAACACCTATCTAACATTCAGGCTATATTACAGATCATCATCTAAAGCTTCCAGTAATATTTGAAAGACAAAAGTTACAAAGTGAAGCCGAATTAAAAAGAACTTTTAGCACAGAGGCTAAAACTGATGTAAACTAACTTTTTGACATAGTGCTACATTGCTTTCAGAGTTCTGCTGTTTTTAGCAAACCATTAAATATAACCGGTGCTGCACAATATTTTACATTTTTCATCATATCCTAGATTTCATTGGTAGGATTAAGCTGATTTTAAATGAATTTGGATTAGACGGATAAGGAGTCACACATTGCAGATCCACATCCAAAACAAGCCAAACTAAGTACAGAACCTGCTGTGTTTACATGCACTCATTTACCAAACAGCAAACATCGAGCTCTGATTGTCAAGATAAGGGTCTGACAGATAAATAGAAAACGAATCAGATGGCAGGACACATGAAAGTCTACAGCCACAAAGTCATATCATGGAAACCAAGATGAAGAAGCCTTCACCAAGTACAGAAAGCTCCCTACTGGGTACAGAGATATGTTAACGTGTTGTCTCTCACTCACGCTATCTCTAACTTGAACTAACACACACACAGTTGCTTTTGCAATGAAGCAAACATTTGATCTGCACAAAGCAAGCTGAGGCTGTTATATCTACTTGCACACAGAGCTAAAACTTCCTCTGTCTGCATAAAATTTTTTTTTAAAACATGTTTTACAACAAGGCGGGAACATGGCAGAGCACGGACATTTACCCCAAGAGAACTGACACGAATCAGCAGCCAGCATGTTAAACTATATGGTTCTGAGCTGAATTATTCAACTGGTTAGTCTGAAGCGTTACATCACGCAGCACTCCCTGCTGTTTGGCTATGTCAACATAGGAATTTGCTAACACACTGCCAGAGACCGTCACAATCAAACGCTTTGATGGGTTTGGTATGGATACTCAGGTGGAAGGCCACATGCTCTTCATCAGCTGTAGAGAGTAAACCCTTCCCTTCTGGGTAAAAGTTAGGATACCAGAAGATTACACAGCACAGGTAAACAGAGCTGAGATGTCAGGGAGTTTCGATGTGATGACTGGGGGAGTTCAGTGACACAATTAACACAGTAAAAAAGGCCCAAAGGTTAAGCAAACATCTAAACCATCAGGGGTACCTCAGCACTCTGCTCGCTGAGACCAAGTACTGAAAATATCGCTCATTTTTCCCATTCATTAAAAGCAAGAAAATAAAGAACTACCATTTTCGGGCTATAGACACAAACACTAGGCCTGCAACCAACGATTATTTTTGATGTCGACTGTTTTTTAATCGATTGATAATCAGATAGCAAAAGGTGCTTAATGGGAGATTTTCTATAGAATCTGAATCAGGTGAAACTAAAGCTGTGAAACTTGAGGAATTCTGGATGGAGCTTATTTACAGACAAAGAAGGTTTTTCTTCTTAAATGCAAAATGGATCTATTTTTTGTACAGTCTGGCCTAATTACTGCTCTGAGTGGGATGTTCTTTGAGCAAATGGTATGTTTTATAGTCTGTATACTCCAATTAACGATTATTCAATTACTAGTTGACGATAATTGCAATAATGGATTTATTACGATTAATCCGATTTATTGTTTCAGCCCTAACATACACCAACAGCCTGTACTTTCATGGACTTTGTTTTGAGTTTAGTTAAATACATCAATCAGAAAATGGTTAATTGAGGAAAATTGGGTTTTCAAGACGATTGACTACAATAAAAATGTAGCGATATATCAATCCAATTCAGCGGACATTACTACAAATTTCTAGTTTGAAACGAAAAGTTTAATGACATGAAGTCAGATTGACACTCTGTAACTTCCATTAATTTAATATCGCTAAATTATACCAAATTACACACGTAAATCAACAACGTACTTGGTAAAACGGGAGAGACTGTCTACATAATGTTAATTTTTCATATTTTATGATGTATTAAAAAAACAATACTTATTTGCCTTAATAAACTTCTTAAAATCCCAAACAAATCTAGAAAAAAGTCTTCCAGACGGACCTTCGTGCTGCGGTCTTAAACCGACAATAGCAAAACTAAAACACAACATCTAATTAAATACCAGAGTCAAAAGAATTAGATTTTTTTATGCAAATTATTCAACCTAAAGGACAGGGATCAGGCAAAATGGAAGAGAAACACTTGCAAGCATTTAAGACGTGCTTTTAGCGTTTAACAGGAGAAAGACACTAGAGGCCAAATCAGGAAGTAACGTCCGCGAATTCTAAATACTTGAGCCGTTTGTAATTATAAAACACGCAAAAAACGACCTTTCTAAACTACAAGGCAGACATATTCATATATGTAAACTTGGACGCAATGCTTCGGACTATCACCATGAAATAAGTCAACCTAAACTACAGTTTGTATTTCTCCCCTTCCGTGCTGAGAGCTCTGCTCCCGTTCAGCTTAAAAAGCCATTTTCTCCTCACCGTGTCCTCCTCGGGGATCAGAGTTTCAGCATCTTTCTTCACATCTTTCTGGGCCAGAGCGGCGTTAAACGACACTTTCACCATCCTGAAACCGTCGGCGACGAAGTTCTACCGGCGAAAAACAGACAAGAAAGGAATGGAAAGAACAACAAACTATCAGAAGTTGGTCCGAAGCGAAGTTGTCGCACTTCCTTTTGGGCCAAGTCTGATTTGTTTTGATGAGCCGCGAGTTCATCAAGGTAGCCGCGGAGCTACTGCGCAACTTCCGCTGAGCCTTCAAAATAAAAGCACATATTTCGAAACTTTTTTTTTTTTTTTTCCTCTAATGTAAGGATGAAAAAAAATCTATACTTTATATAGCGCAAACAATGGTAAAAATAAGCAGCTTGTAAAAAGAAATAAACTGTCACATCCCAAAAAGCAATCTTTTACTTAATTGAAAGGTAACTTTTTTTTCTCTTAAACACATAAGTCGTCATTCAAGACATGATTGAGGGTACAAGTAGCAAAGAAAAACAAAACGTATTTGACAGAAAGCAAAAATGAAAGGGGAAATAAAAAAAAGAAAACACAGAAAAGCCAAATGAAAGGGAAAACAAATCTGTGAACTTTGTTAAGTCTCCAAAATGTTTTCTTAGCTCTTTTAAAACATAAACTGAAAAGCAGGCTAATGAGAAACAGAAACTGATGAGCTCTTTCAATTAAAAAGGTGGAAGAATGAATTAAGAAAACAATGCAGAAACACATATATTTATAAATTGTTTATTTAAAAAAAAATCTAATTTTATGTCCAACAATTAACACTGACAAATTGCAAATGAATTATAAATGCAGGAACAAAGAGCACCGTTTGATTAGAATATAACTGTGTTTATTAATTTTAAAATTAATCAAATTTTATTTTCATTTTGGCAGTGTAGGCCATCTGTACAGAAGCCACCAACAATTAGTTGAGGGACTGAACACTGACACTATTTTAATTCACTTTAATTTCTAAATGATATCTTGATATTATCTTGAGTAAAATTTTATATACACTATTTTTGAAGAACGTTCCTCACACATAGCAACATTTAAAATCACAGTGATTAAAACTATCAGTTTGCACACATAATAAACGGGGGCGTGGAGCAAGTTCCCACAAAGTTGTGTTTTTAATTTTCTTTACACAGATTCTTCTCCACGAAGAAAGCTTCTCCTGGCTGTGCTTTTATTTACAATCCGGACCTGATGTGGTTGGTAAAATGCGAGCTTTATTATGATCTACTGCCGAGCATAAACAAAACTTTACAGACTCGGCACTGCGCATGCGGACCAGGGTCGGCGGTTTAGCTCCGTAATTTGGCTTCATTTACAAGCTTGCTCTCTTTTCTTCTGGGTCTATCACTATATAGTGTCGGGAATCTAACCTGCTATGTGGACATAAGAAGCCAAGCAGCGCCTCGCAGCCAATCGCTGCCCTTTTAGGTCTCACCAACAGAAACCATGCTTTCACTCTTGCAGCTCTCCTTCAGTCACAATTTACCTCTGACCCTTATCTCCACCCACTCCAGCTGGCTGCCCCGGCCTGTTGCTTTGGATGGCTGACCTCTGGTACGTAAACTCACTCACATTTAGAAGCACTCCATTCTGAGCATTGTAGGATAAGCAGATTTGCCAAATGACATAAAAAAAACTATAAATTGCTTCAGAGCAATTGCTACTAAAACATATTGTCCACCTATGTCCAGTTGTCTTGTCCCATTGGTTCCTCATTGGACGTGTCTCCAACTCTAAATTTCCAATCCAATAAAGCAGTAAAAAGGCTTTTCCAGTGCATCTGTGCAATGAAGTTGTTCAATAGTGCTGCTGCATGGCACGGAATATCAGTGGTTATTATGAGTCACCTTACTTTGCACTGTAGAGAGGCTGAAGCGGAAAAGTTTTAGTCTGTCAAGTACATGTAGTGGTTCATTGTTTCCTGTATGTTGACAAGGTGTGCACAGCTGCCTCTGTGTCTCTGCTGGCTTTGTGATAGACTGGCAGCTTGCTCCACCTATGGCCCACCACTCTCTCCTCTCCCCTGTGTTAGGATAGGCTCCACTCCAGCCCGGTAAACTGAATAAATATATATGCTTCTGATCAAGATCTGACAGGGAGAGAAATCCAAATGATTTATATATTGTGCAGGTGGACCATAACCAAGTTGTAAGTAAAACTTTAGCATGAAAGCAGAAGAAACTGGAGCCAGAGACAAAACAACTACAGTAGGCCAATCATTAAAAAGTTTAAAACTGTTCCTCTTACAAGGTCGAAAACGGTGTATAAATCTGGTTTTAATGTTATTTTCTGTCTGTCTTTACACATTTTTGAGGTGACCAACAGGAACATTGGGGCTACTTAGTGATGAGTCAGTTTTTTAAGCTTCAGTTTTTTGGGGGGGGGTGGGGGGGGGGGGGGGGGGGGGGGGGGGGGGTGGTTTATGGTAATGTTCTATGGGCCAAAACTGTCAAGTCAAAAAATATATCTTTGAAAACTGAAATCAAAAAAAATATATAGTGATGTTTTTTTGTTGTTTTTTTTACTTCCTCAAGAATAAACTAAGCATGCATGATTTTAATTCTACAAACAATTTCAGATGTTTTTTGTAGAACAGAGATATGTGAATCATATCAATCAGATCAAAAACTTACAAAGGATTTTACAAGTCTTTTGGGTTGAAAACAACTGGAAAATGTTTTACTCTGTTCTAGCAATAACAACAAGATTTGAGTCACTCTTTCTTTGAAAACGCTTGTTGTATTTAGGTTTAAGTTTAACAAATAAATGAAAACCAGAGCTGCGTGAACCAAAGTCTGGTTTTGAGTAAAAGTCACCTGATAGATGTGGTCCGACTTACTCTTCAATGAAAGGGAGTCTTAAAACCGTGGATTTTAAAAGACAAGTATTTTGTGCTGTACCTTACATGTTATATCATAAGAAGGTTTTAATTTGTCAGTAATAATTTTGCCCTTATTAAAAATCAGAAGTGTCCATCTGCATCAACCACCTGTGCTGGTGGGTCAAATTTGTGTCATTCCATTGCAGTCGGGGGCAAAATCAGTCCGGAGGCCGCAAATGGCCCCAGGGCCACACTTTGGACAACCCTGATCATCCAATAAACAGCCTGTTTGAACTTAAAGCTGTTTTCAATAATTCACCATTTAACAGTTATTTGCCTTGTTCCTCTTTCTTTTTTTTTTATTTTGAACGCTCAGTTTTCAACCGGTCTTTAGATTTTGATCAGGAGTATATTCCAATTCTAGTAATATGTTAAATAGACTGAACCTATATAGCTCCTTTCCAGTCATACCGACCAGTCAGCAGAACAGGGCACAGTCTTATTTGACTTGCAAAGATGTGGCTCCAATGACAATGACCAAGTCTACGGGTCGGTCTGATTTGCTTGCAGTCCAGATCCGTTTCCCACATGTATGGCCGTCAATAAGAGGAGACTCAGATAATGATGACTAAATACTATTGAGCAACTGAAATGGTTGGTTCAACGGAAATGTAAACCAGATTTCTGTTGTAGGAGCTGCAATAATAGGAGCTGTTCTTAGTTTCTAAATGATTACAACGTCTCATTTAAAGGAAGGGGCTGTCATGTTTTAAAGAACCTAAGAACTAAACAATGAGTTTTTCCAAATTCTCAGTTTCAGTTTTTGTGGTGACAGTTCATATTGGTTTAGAATACTGTGCAGATTGATCCGACAAATATTAATTCATTGTGGAAAAAAAGATTCATCTTAAAAAGTTCATTGAAAGAGGGACAGATGTGCTTGAAATCATCTTCTTGTGTTAGAAATCATTACCTGAAACAAAGGTGTACAGCCAACATCACTTAGCATTTAAATGATCTCAGATGTTGTGGAACAGCTGCTGGGAATATTGCAGCTGTAAAAACAGCTTTCTAGATCATGAGGAGTGTTGAGGTGAGAAATTCAGCTGCAGTTAAGAAAGCTTCAAGACATCCAAGATGAATAGCAAGTTTTCCTCCTGAAAAATGCACTACCAAGGCTTGTCACCACCAGTTCAGAGCTTGGTCAACTTTAGCACAAAATGGGTGTGAGTGCGTCTGAATACAAAGGGAGGCAAAAGGTTTTGGGCATCGGCCCTCGTAACAAGAAGGGCAACAAAGAAGCCCCCTACAGTCAAAGAAAAGCATTAGAATGGACCTAAATTCTATAAGAAATGTGCAGATAAACAGCAGCATAGGACTAGTTTTAGTGAGTCCTGCTTCAGCTTGTTTGGGAAATTTGCGGGATAATTTGTCTAGAAAAGAAAAGGTGAAAGCTACCATGAGTCCTGCGTGGTGCCAGCAGAGAAGCATCCTGACACAGTCCATGTGTGGGGTTGCTTCTCATCTAATGGAGTGGGCTTTCTCAAAACCCAAGAACATTTCTAAGCATAAAGTCTGGGATCAAAAGAACCACTTCTTCCAATGCAGGATTAGGTGATTATTTGTGTATTTTCCAGCATGATAGAGTGAAATGTCCCTGGCCATCAAATTTCCCAGATCATACCCAAATTGAGAACCAGTTGCCAATTCTCAAAAAGCAAGTAGATAAACAGAAGCCAAGAAATTGTGATAATCTCTAAGCCCTAAAAGGACAGGAATTAGACACAATCAGAATCTCAATTTGGTCCTGAAGGTACTACTCGCTGTGTCAAGAAAGACTGCACAAGTTAGGAAAAAGAAGGATCAACACTGAAACTGTTTGAAGCCTGTAAAAGGACTGTATTTGTTCTTTAACACTAAAACGTGTTGAATGCTAAAGCCAAAAAAACCAGCACATCCTTGTTGTCTTTTCTTCATCAACCATGACTGCTTCGTTGCAGGAACCTGCAGGTCGTCCCTGAAATGGCGAGAGTGAAGAACTGTTTTCTGTAATACCTCATTATTACCTTAAGGTGGCATCAACTGAGCAAGACGAAGAGAAAGAAGTAGAGTTGGCGACGTCACATCCTGTCATCGCCGAGAGGAAAGCAAACATGGCGACGCTAATAGAGAAATCAACGAAGGAGCGTCTGCTGTCTGTGCTGGACGACTTAGAGGTTTTATCCCGGTAAAGTTTAATTCCTTATAGTTGTTCATTTGTTTTCTTCTGGGCTGTTTTTTTCATTCCCGCTAAAGCGGTGGAAACTGTTGAATGGTGTCAGACGCAGCTATAGCGGGCTTTCTATTTTAGAAGCGAATAAAATAACATTTGAGTCATTTTTGGCCGTTTTAACACTCAAGTCTGCTTTATAATACTGCGCCCATAGCTTTGTAAATGTGACGAATAAACTGCAGCAGGTGTGTGCTGAGGTCTGCTTGCTCTTGGTTGATTAGCCTGTTTTCGTTTTTATTTCAGGGAGCTGATAGAGATGTTGGCTCTGTCCAGAGGTCAGAAACTCCCTCAGCCTGGAGAAGACACGCAGGTAACAGAAACTCACTGGAGCAAGTCCGTGTTTTCCACATCTGTGACTGGGAGGGTGTGCTGGGAGACAGGAGCAGGTCTGCGGTCAGTGATGATCCGGGGTTTGGCCTCCAGAAAAACAAAACGAGTCTGGCTTATGTGCTTTTTAAGAAGGACTACAATAACATACACAGATAGATACGTTAGGAGTGTAATAGGAGTAAATATTAAAGATGCGCTGACCAAAGAGTTTGTAAAGCTACAGATTCTCTTTGCTGGTAAGAACTATAAATAAAATCAGACATGCTTTTTTTATTGTGTTCAAAGATGTAAAATTTACCTCCTTTTTTTTAACAATAAAATGTTTAAAGTAAAAATAAAATGGCGACCTAATAAACCGCCCAAAAGTTACAGATCAGCGTTTGTGAATACAGTAAGAGCTTCCTGGTTACTTTTGACTAAACACCAGAGGAAAGATTTATGGATTACATTAAATCTTTTCATTTGTTGTAGCCAGAGATGTAATGAACATCTAGCACCAGGATTATTGTGTTTAATTGTACCGCCATTAGTCACTCATTCACAAAGAGTGCAAAATGCATCCATCGACATCCCTGTTGTTATTAAATGTAGTAGTACTGGTGGTATATTTGTATATATACACTGTTCAAAAAAATAAAGGGAACACTTAAACAACACAATATAACTCCTAGTAAATCAAACTCCTGTGACATCAAACTGTCCACTTAGGAAGCAACACTGATTGACAATCAGTTTCACTGCTGTTGTGCAAATGAAATAGACAACAGGGGGAAATCTTTGGCGATTAGCAAGACACACTCAATAAAGGAGTGGTTCTGCAGGTGGGGACCACAGACCACTTCTCAGTAACTATGCTTTCTGGCTGATGTTTTGGTCACTTTTTAATGTTGGTGGTGCTTTTACACTCGTGGTAGCATGAGACGGTCTCTACAACCCACACAAGTGGCTCAGGTAGTGCAGCTCATCCAGGATGGCACATCAATGCAAGATGTGGTAAGAAGGTTTGCTGTGTCTGTCAGCGTAGTGTCCAGAGTCTGGAGGCGCTACCAGGAGACAGGCCAGTACACCAGGAGACGTGGAGGAGGCCGTAGGAGGGCAACAACCCAGCAGCAGGACCGCTACCTCCACCTTTATGCAAGGAGGAACAGGAGGAGCACTGCCAGAGCCCTGCAAAATGACCTCCAGCAGGCCACAAATGTGCATGTGTCTGCACAGATAGTTAGAAACCGACTCCATGAGGATGGTATGAGGCCCCAACGTCCACAAATGGGGGTTGTGCTCACAGCCCAACACCGTGCAGGACGCTTGGCATTTGCCAGAGAACACCAGGATTGGCAAATTCGCCACCGGCAACCTGTGCTCTTCACAGATGAAAGCAGATTCACACTGAGCACATGTGACAGACGTGACAGAGTCTGGAGACGCCGTGGAGAGCGATCTGCTGCCTGCAACATCCTTCAGCATGACCGGTTTGGCAGTGGGTCAGTAATGGTGTGGGGTGGCATTTCTTTGGATGGCCGTACGGCCCTCCATGTGCTCGCCAGAGGTAGCCTGACTGCCATTAGGTACCGAGATGAGATCCTCAGATCCCTTGTGAGACCATATGCTGGTGCGGTTGGCCCTGGGTTCCTCCTAATGCAGGACGATGCTAGACCTCATGTGGCTGGAGTGTGTCAGCAGTTCCTGCAAGATGAAGACAATGAAGCTATGGACTGGCCCGCCCGTTCCCCAGACCTGAATCTGATTGAGCACATCTGGGACATCATGTCTCGCTCCATCCACCAACGTCACGTTGCACCACAGACTGTCCAGGAGTTGGCGGATGCTTTAGTCCAGGTCTGGGAGGAGATCCCTCAGGAGACCATCCACCGTCTCATCAGGAGCATGCCCAGGCGTTGTAGGGAGGTCATACAGGCACATGGAGGCCACACACAATACTGAGGCTCATTTTGACTTGTTTTAAGGACATTACATCAAAGTTGGATCAGCCTGTAGTGTGTTTTTCCACTTTTGTGTGTGACTCTAAATCCAGGCCTCCATTGGTTAATAAATTTGATTTCCATTGATGATTTTTGTGTGATTTTGTTGTCAGCACATTCAACTTTGTACAGAACAAAGTATTCAATGAGAATACTTCATTCATTCAGATCAAGGATGTTATTTGAGTGTTCCCTGTATTTTTTTTGAGCAGTGTATACACAGTACAGACCAAAGGTTTGGACACACCTTCTCATTCAAAGAGTTGTCCTTATTTTCATGACTATGAATATTGTAGCTTCACACTGAAGGCATCAAAACTATGAATTAACACGTGGAATTATATACTGAACATAAAAGTGTGAAACAACTGAAAATATGTCTTATATTCTAGGTTCTTCAAAGTATCCACCTTTTGCTTTGATTACTGCTACGCACACTCTTGGCATTCTGTTGATGAGCTTCAAGAGGTAGTCCCCTGAAATGGCTTTCACTTCACAGGTGTGCCCTGTCAGGTTTAATAAGTGGGATTTCAAGCCTTATAAATGGGGTTGGGACCATCAGTTGTGTTGTGCAGGAGGTGGATACAGTACACAGCTGATAGTCTACTGAATAGACTGTTAGAAATTTGTATTATGGCAAGAAAAAAGCAGCTAAGTAAAAAAAAAACGAGGTGGCCATCATTACTTTAAGAAATGAAGGTCAGTCAGTCCGAACCAATTGGGAAAACTTTGAAAGTGTCCCCAAGTGCAGTCGCAAAAACCATCAAGCGCTGCAAAGAAACTGGCTCACATGAGGACCCGCCCCAGGAAGGAAGACCAAGAGTCACCTCTGCTGCGGACGATAAGTTCATTCCGAGTCACCAGCCTCAGAAATCGCAGGTTAACAGCAGCTCAGATTAGAGAAACAGGTCAATGCCACACAGAGTTCTAGCAGCAGACACATCTCTAGAAAAAAAGTTAAGAGGAGACTGTGTGAATCAGGCCTTCATGGTAAAATAGCTGCTAGGAAACCCCTGCTGAGGACAGGCAACAAGCAGAAGAGACTTGTTTGGCTAAAGAACACAAGGAATGGACATTAGACCAGTGGAAATCTGTGCTTTGGTCTGATGAGTCCAAGTTTGAGATCTTTGGTCCCAACCACCGTGTCTTTGTGCGGCGCGGAGAGGTGAAAGAATGGACTCTACATGCCTGGTTTTCCCCCCGTGAAGCATGGAGGAGGAGGTGTGATTTTGGTTGTGGAGGTGCTTTGCTGGTGACACTGTTGGGGATTTATTCAAAAATTGAAGGCATACTGAAACCAGCATGGCTACCACAGCATCTTGCAGTGGCATGCTATTTCCATCCGGTTTGCGTTTAGTTGGACCATCATTTATTTTTCAACAGGACAATGACCCAAACACACCTCCAGGCTGTGTAAGGGCTATCTGACCAAGAAGGAGAGTGATGGGGTGCTGCGCCAGATGACCTGGCCTCACAGTCACGGACCTGAACCCAAAACGAGATGGTTTGGGGTGAGCTGGACCGCAGAGTGAAAGGGAAAAAGGGGCCAACAAGTGCTAAGCATCTCTGGGAACTCCTTCAAGACTGTTGGAAAACCATTTCAGGTGACGACCTCTTGAAGCTCATCAACAGAATGCCAAGAGTGTGCAGAGCAGTAATCAAAGCAAAAGGTGGCTACTTTGAAGAACCTAGAATATAAGACATATTTTCAGTTGTTTCACACTTTTTTGTTCAGTATATAATTCCACATGTGTTAATTTATAGTTTTGATACCTTCGGTGTGAAGCTACAATATTCATAGTCATGAAAATAAAGAAAACTCTTTGAATGAGAAGGTGTGTCCAAACGTTTGCTCTGTACTGTATATATAATTATAAACCAGCATGCCTCCAACTTCAACTCTCTTTATTTTTACATATGATGCAATTACTGATCGAAAACCACAGATATTTTGTTATTTTTTAGAAGCAGGTTTCATGTAGTTTTCATTCAGTAAGCATAGACAGCGGTGATAAAATGCCAAAAACCAAGCGAAGAAGAAAAGTCTGAAGAATGTCGGTTCTGCTTCAAAAGTTAGGAATATTCAGTTGGATCAAATGTTAACATTTTTAATTGATTCATGTTGTTGCTGTTTTTAACCACCTTGATCTGCAGTATTACTGTACTGCCTTCTACTCGCATACAAGGAATAAAAGGTTGAACAAAAAGTCCTTTTTTTGTCTAATACAAAAAGAGCTTTACTGTTTCTCTTTTCAACCATTTTTTCCCCTCGTGTCCCTTGATGGTTGCTGCTTTTTGGCCCACTTTAATCATTTTCTTATATATAAGATTAACTTCAGTTTTTGTAGAAATTGCCCTGTGCCCTGTTGGTCGGTTTGAATCCCTTTAACCTTTTGTTGAAGGGCTATAAGGATCAGATCTGATAATGGGATCACATTGTGTCTATTGTTCAGCACCTTACTGGCATATTTCCTCTGTAAATAATTAAGGATGGTATGTTTTGTCCTCAGATCTTGGAGCTGCTTGTGCAGAGAGACAAGGAGTTCCAGGAGCTGATGGAGGTGGCACAGCAGCAGGGGAAGGTTCACCAGGAGATGCAGCTGCTAGAGAAAGAGGTGGAGAAGAGAGACAGTGACATCCAGCAGCTGCAGAAACAGCTGAAAGAAGCTGAACACATCCTGGTGGGGAGAACTTCTGTGCTGTTATATGGTTCTTACTTTCTTAATGATAATAGAAATAATCACTCTAATAGTATAGTGGCACAGACAGCGGCCGTGTATAAAAGCTCTAGGACCATTGCAGAACAAAGTCATTTCACATGTACAGCTGGACATTAGCAAGATCTACTACATATTTATTTATAATGCTGATAATGCAGCACAATTTCCTAACTACGAAATGAGCATTATACATGCAGACTATTTTACATATGAATAAGTCTGGTGCTGTTCTTGTAAACTCGTCCCCCTTTGTCCCCCCAAGGCCACGGCTGTCTACCAGGCCAAAGAGAAACTGAAATCTATTGACAAGGCTAGAAAAGGTGAGCAAATGCAGCTCTTAGTGAACTTTTGACATGTTGATCTTTGTTTTTTTCCTGGCTGCTTCTGCATGAACCCTTCATACTTCATGGTTCTCTGCAGGAAGTATATCTTCTGAAGAAATAATCAAGTACGCTCACAGAATCAGCGCCAGTAATGCTGTGTGCGCTCCTCTTAACTGGGTGCCAGGTAAGAGCCAGAGGCACTTTGGTGCCTGCTAATTGACAGTAGATATTGGGTTATACTTCTCCAGTTGTTTACAAGAATGTTGCCCTCAGGTGATCCCCGCAGACCTTATCCTACTGACCTGGAGATGCGCAGTGGGATGCTCGGACACATGGCGAACCTGTCATCCAACGGCATGAACGGACATCTGCCAGGCGACGCTCTGGCTGCAGGAAGGTTACCAGGTCAGTTTAAGATAAAGGAACCAACGCTTTTCTTTAAACGGGAAACACTAGAGATCAGTTCTGCTATCAGAATCAGGCAAAATGGGTAAATATTAACAGGGTAACTACCAGGGGTGGAATTAAAATGTTCTCCGTCAGCCACTGGCTGGGGAACAACATTTTTAACCAGCCACTCAAATATTTTACCAGCCAATATTTTTCTTTGTTTTTAACATTTGCCTCGATTATGAGAAATGCTCAATAGTAAACACATGACTTATTTGCAAAGCTGTTCGTAATCACTGAAGGGTCTTACTTTTTTACAGACGGCGTGAGCACTTGAAAACTGTCCACGCAGCTTTTCATGCTGGACTGTTTTCATGCTGCTCAATGCCTCATAGCAGCAGTTTTCTCTGGAGTTCCTTGAATGATGCGTGTCACCTCTTTGTGGCATTTAGAAGATTTGTGGTCCTTGATAGCCTCCATTTTTAAATCTTTTGTGCCTTAAATAAAGTCTTGCTGTTCGACGGCGCAAGCTGCCCAGTTGGAGCAAACGTTGATTGGCTGCTTTCATCAAACAGGATCTTAACTCAGTCGTGTGACTTGTTATCGTCAGTTCTTTTCTATTTCTCGTTTTAAAAAGCGCTTTTCAGGTTTGGGTTCTTCCCTTACTCCACTTCAGAAAGGTTTCTGCTTTCTGCCGCCCGGTTAACGTCAGGAATGTAGCGACACATTGCTAAAGTTACTGTTGAGTTTTTCTTCTTTTGCTTATAATGGCATTAAAAGCAGCCTAGCAGCGACTCGGGTATTGCTGCCCCCGACAGCCCAGTTGTGCAAATTATTTTCTGTTCAGATTAAAAACCGTCACTGTGGCTTGTGCGTTGTCTTGGCCAGTGGCCGGTGATAATTTGTTTTTGTATGATTCATTGACATTTTGGACATCTGCAGTTTTGACCACATTACCTTGATGGAAATTATAAATATTTCTGACATGTTTTGGCCAAATTCTTCACGTATGCTTTAATTGCACAGAAGTGTTTTCTTGCTGTTTGTAAATAAGTAAGAGACATGCAGATATTTTCCTAGTTTTTTTATCAGAATATTTTTCTGCAGTAGAAGTTAAAGGTCACTGGAGGGGAAACATCAAAATGCTTTTGCTATGGAGAAAATCTCTTCAAGTAACAGACACATTATTTTTCAGAAAATGAAAAAAGGCCTGTTCTTTCCCCTCAGATGTGCTGACGCCTCACTACCCCTGGCAGCCCTCAGACGTCTCAGTAGGAATGCTCCCTCCTCACCATGGTAACGATTTCGGTCTGGAGACCCCTGGTCACAACAAGGAGAACGAGGATGAAGTGGAGGCCATGTCGACAGACTCGTCCAGCAGCAGCAGCGACTCAGACTGAAAGACAGGAACTATGTGAGTGTGTGTGTGTGTGTATTAGGCAACATTTGAACACATTTTCTCATGAGGTTCATTAAACCCTGACCTAATGTGTGAATCGTTTATGTAAAGATAAGGTTATGAAGTATCACTTACTTTCATTGACATCCTGTAAACATCTACAAACCAAATGTTTCTGCTCAGTTAAAACCTTTAACTCGTAGTTTGTAAGGGCACTGTGATACTGGTTTTAGTTTATGGGTTTAGGTTTACTTTCACAATATTGGCTTGTGCATCAAAAGGTACATAAAGTACTTTTTACTGCAGAAGTATAGGCATTGTATGTCTCCAAACAGGATCCATTGGATTTCAGCTGGCTGATCTGACATTGTTACTGATCGTTTAAGCTGTGTACGGTTAACAGACTTGCTCTGCTGCGTCATCCATCAGTTATTACCAATAGTGAGGTCAGAGCTTGTATAAACTGTAAAAGGCCCTCTGCTGAAGACGTTTTAAAAGATGATTAGTACTCAAATTCAGTTATGACTAGGTCAAATCAGAATTGTGTTTTTAATGTGGAAAGGTCTCTACTTGTGTCCCTGATCATTCAAACTGTCATACAATTCAAAAAACTAAGTCATGTTTTTGTTCTTATTGAAATGAATAGATCAAAGCAGGTGTGAAACCAGGTAGGAGGTACTTAGCCACTGCCATCTAGTGTTCGGTTGGGAATAACGGTCTCGTACTCTGTCACTAGAGATTATATTTACAGTCATGAGAAAAAGATGAGCACCTCCTTTCTAAAATGTTCTAAGGTTGTATACACCTGAGGTACACAAAACTGCATCAGAATCTACACTGGTATTTATTTAGATAGCAAAGATGAAGAGAAATAAACTATGAAAATAAGTAACTTTTAGAACCACTTACGCAGCATAGTAGGTCAGTAGTTTTCTACTTTCCAGTGTGTCCTGAGTCTGTCGAGGCTTGCAGACCTCTGGTTGTGCACTTCTCTCTTTAGATCCTGCCACAGCATTTTCAATCAGGGAACGGTCTGCATGGCAACACGCCGACTCCTTCCTTCAGCCGTTCTAATACGGGATTTAAGTTGTTGAATTAAGAATTCGTTTTAGAAGGAAAATTGAACTCCCACAAATGTGACTCTAACCAGGACACGTCTCCACATAAGAAAAACAAGTCACTCAGGAAGTACAGAAACTCCAGTCAGCAGTTAGTTTTTTCTCCAGTTAACAATATGTTCGATGGCTTCTTGGTCTTTTATTGGCTCATTGCAAGTGAAAAAACTCTATTCCAGGGACATTTAATAGAAGTAGATCAACAATTTCTTTGTTGTAGAAATCTTGTTTTCAGCTTCGTGGTCCTGGGTTTACTTTGGCTTTTAACTAGATGCAGTTTGCCAAGTTGTTTTTCTCTGAATTCAGCCAAACTGAGGATTGATGTTTTAGTTTATTGTGTTGGGAAGCGGACCATCTTCTTCCATCCTTACAATCCTGTAGAGTCAGAGTGGCCTTGTGCTCCAAGGTTTTGTTACAGTCAAGCTTTACGTTTCGCAGTGTTCTGGTTAAATTAAGCAAACAGCACCCAGTAGCGACTGATTGCCTCAAATAAGACGGTGTTGATGCTTTTGTTATTTAGTTGTCTTAATGTCATTCTGCAGACAACACTGATCCTGCAGACAAACCCGGACTCAAACTGACTGTTTAATGGCCCGTCTACTCTGTGATTCGCTGACCTTTTGTGTTGCATAACTCTGATTGTTGTCATGTCATAACTTGTGTGTGTGTGTGTGTGTGTGTAGTACGGAAAGGCCAAACATATAACATACAACATGTAAATAAGCTTGTAAATACTTGTAAATAAATATTTTTTCAATAAACTTTTTTGTACCTAGTTATGTTTGTAGTTCTCTTTCTATCAAAGTAAGAAGCTCACGGTTTATGTACATAAAATAAAAAAAGTATAGTGTAAATTTTGATACTGTATGGATTATTTCACCTTGTGGACTCTCTTCCACTACATTATTTTTAAATTGAGGGTTTTAGAATTGTGGAGATTAATTAGTCAGAAGCTTTCAACATATTGACTTATGAAAGATTTTGGAAAAGAGTCTTCTATCTTTGCATGGAGTACAAAATGAGAAATTTTATTAAATCATTGTTTATTTACTATTTTGTATGTGATTAAAGCTTGACTCATTTTGCTGATGAAATAAATGTTCTGTTCAAGTAAAGATTGGGATCAGCATTCACTGTTCATGACACTGTTTATCACACTAAAATATATTTGGTGCTGTAATATTGAGTAAACAAATTGATGATTACATGTGTTGGAACATAGTGTACATGAAGGTAAATAAAACCTCATAAATACAGGTTGTTGGACCAAACCAAGTAGTGTTATGTTTTTTCGATGTTTGCGTAAATATTCACACGGTAAATTACCCAAAGCAGTAGTCCGAAAAACCAGAAGCATCTGTGTACTTCTGTAATTGCTCCGGACAATTAGGAACAATCCGAGGTTGAAGAACCTTTAATGGAAGATCTGGCAGATATTAAAGTCAAGATGCAGGATTCAGACTCCTACTAATTGTTTGGAATAACCTTTCTTATTATTACTTATAGATGAGTTTTCCCAATCACATCATAATGATATAGTATATATTATGATGTTTTTACTTTTGTTAGGATATGGATAAGAATCCTCGATGTGCATTACAAGGACAAATGACCTACAGCTTGACATAAGGTTTGATACCTGGTTGATGAGAATGCTGCAGCAACACTTAGATTAAGGACTGGACACCTGCCATTGCACACCCTATCAGATAGACACCAGAATGGTGACACATGGTCTACTGATAAACACTGAGGGTATGATGACGACAATGCATGTGTTTGGTGGGGACATGCTGTGCACAGACGACTCTCAGCCGCCTCCTTAGTTTCTTATCAAAACAGAATAGCTCTGGATATGATCCTAGCAAAAAGATGGAGGGGTGTACTATTACTGGAGAGGCTTATTGTTCTTTTATTCCCAACAATACAGCAACTGATTGGCCCCTCATGAAGGCCCTATTAGGATTTAAATCACTATCCATTAAATTAAAATTATACTCAGGAATTGATGAACAAATATGTTTGAGATGTCGTTTGGAAGATAGGGAAACCTATTGGTGAGTATATTCACTTTATCAATTATTGTGACTGTATTGATCGCACTCAGTGCATGCTGTTGTGCACCATGTATTCGAGCTCTCGTCCTTAGGTGCATAGATACAGCCGTGGGCTCCCTGGATGCAAGAGGATTGGGAGGTCCAACCGCCAATCAGATGTCAATGGCTCAGGTATCGACTCCTTATTGCATGGGTACGAGAAGGAGGAAGCTGTGACCAGGCTAACAGGAGTAACAGGTGTGACCGAGGATGACCCATGATGAAAGATGAGGACTGCCTTCTGGGCTGATATTCTTTACCAAGATTTCTGTGCCTTGATGACAAATAAGTAAAAGAGACAGAAGACTTGATTGAATGTATAAATACTTTATTGAATAACTTGATAACTGGTTAATTATGTGAGATTGGTAAATTAAGTAAACGTCATGAATGAAATAATGAATTAAAGCTTGAAGTATAAATTACCGATTAGACTGCAATGGGAATTTGGACATAAATTTTGATCAGGCTCTTTAAAAGGCATTACTAAATTTGCAGTAGTGGGGAATACTAAAATAATGTGATTAAATAAATTGAAATGGATAATGAATGATATATGATTAAACTAATTGGCTTATTAACTATTACCAGTTCACTTTAAACTAGATTGCTTTCTGATTAAAACAAAATGACTCCTTTCTGAACATTTGTTTTTCATAGTTTATGTGTTAACCCCCTTCCATAGAAAACAATGTCGTAGAAGGTAGTTTTTCAATGTGGTGAAAGAATAATTGAATGCTGCTTTAAAGAAGACCATTGGTCTCAATTGGTGAAGTGCCTGACACCTCATCTATCTATCTATCTATCTATCTATCTATCTATCTATCTATCTATCTATCTATCTATCTATCTATCTATCTATCTATCTATCTATCTATCTATCTATCTATCTATCTATCTATCTATCTATCTATCTATCTATCTATCTATCTATCTATCTATCTATCTATCTATCTATCTATCTATCTATCTATCTATCTATCTATCTATCTATCTATCTATCTAATTGTATACTAATCCTCAACGTTTTTACACTTAAAATGTACAGGGGTTGGACAAGGAAACTGAAACACCTGTCATTTTAGTGTGGGAGGTTTCATGGCTAAATTGGACCAGCCTGGTAGCCAGTCTTCATTAATTGCACAATGTACCAGTAAGAGCAGAGTGTGAATGTTCAATTAGCAGGGTAAGAGCACAGTTTTGCTCAAAATATTGAAATGCACACAACATTATGGGTGACATACCAGAGTTCAAAAGAGGACAAATTGTTGGTGCACGTCTTGCTGGCGCATCTGTGACCAAGACAGCAAGTCTTTGTGATGTATCAAGAGCCACGGTATCCAGGGTAATGTCAGCATACCACCAAGAAGGACCAACCACATCCAACAGGATTAACTGTGGACGCAAGAGGAAGCTGTCTGAAAGGGATGTTCGGGTGCTAACCTGGATTGTATCCAAAAAACATAAAACCACGGCTGCCCAAATCACGGCAGAATTAAATGTGCACCTCAACTCTCCTGTTTCCACCAGAACTGTCCGTCGGGAGCTCCACAGGGTCAATATACACGGCCGGGCTGCTATAGCCAAACCTTTGGTCACTCATGCCAATGCCAAACGTCGGTTTCAATGGTGCAAGGAGCGCAAATCTTGGGCTGTGGACAATGTGAAACATGTATTGTTTTCTGATGAGTCCACCTTTACTGTTTTCCCACATCTGGGAGAGTTACGGTGTGGAGAAGCCCCAAAGAAGCGTACCACCCAGACTGTTGCATGCCCAGAGTGAAGCATGGGGGTGGATCAGTGATGGTTTGGGCTGCCATATCATGGCATTCCCTTGGCCCAATACTTGCGCTAGATGGGTGGGTCACTGCCAAGGACTACTGAACCATTCTTGAGGACCATGTGCATCCAATGGTTCAAACATTGTATCCTGAAGGCGGTGCAGTGTATCAGGATGACAATGCACCAATACACACAGCAAGACTGGTGAAAGATTGGTTTGATGAACATGAAAGTGAAGTGGAACATCTCCCATGGCCTGCACAGTCACCAGATCTAAATATTATTGAGCCACTTTGGGATGTTTTGGAGGAGTGAGTCAGGAAAGGTTTTCCACCACCAGTATCACGTAGTGACCTGGCCACTATCCTGCAAGAAGAATGGCTTAAAATCCCTCTGACCACTGTGCAGGACTTGTATATGTCATTCCCAAGACGAATTGACGCTGTATTGGCCGCAAAAGGAGGCCCTACACCATACTAATAAATTATTGTGGTCTAAAACCAGGTGTTTCAGTTTCATTGTCCAACCCCTGTAGGTTAAAGGTGAGAACATGTCTATATTTATAGCACATTGAAGACCTTGACCATGTTTCCTTTACAGGCTCTAAGTATAGGGTAAATTTTCTTTTATTTGTGTTGTATTTTATTAAGAAAAAGGAAAGGACCATTACTCCAGTGTTTGCATTGCATCTTTAATATAGTTTCAAAACTCCTGATTTTCGTTGGTGGCGGAAACGGAAGGTAAATTATTAAATACCTTAAAAAGTTATACATTTTCTGATAATGGTTTTATGTCATTCCTAACCAATTAATTCATCAGCAAATAACAACTGTTCTCTTTGTAAAATTATGTTTTCTAATATCCCTGTTATATTTTACTTCTTTACAGTTTATTTGTGTTTACAATAATGGTGTGTCATTATTTCCGACAGCACCTAAAGGTTGCACGCGGGTTTGCCAAATTTTTAAGCTCGCTACGCATGCGCGTTCCTCACTTCTCGGTTGTATCGGGAGACATGGCGACGTCCCTGATTTGCGGCTGTTTGACGGCTAGCCTGAGATCTTCAGGGGCCAGAAACACTATCAGCTCCGCTTCAAAGGTAATTGCGTCCCGAAATGAAAGGAAATCCTTTTGGCTTTAGTAACATATGTCCCATACTTCGTTGCACCTTCACCTGACACAAACAGCTTTCTAAATAGCTGAAGGGGTCAAATCTGACATTAGCACAACTCCATAGAGTTTCCGTTGTTTTGGCTAACATGCTAACTAGCGGGAATCCGGTGTTAGCCGGGCTAGCTGTCAGTGTTGAAGCAACAGGAGCGATCACACACAGCAGATCATTTCAGTCTCATTTCACTGCTAGTTTAAGTCGTTATAAGTGAGGATTTCAACGCTGAAGTGGCGCGGTGGAGCTTAGTGACCCCTGCCGGCAGCGGTTGTCCCCCAGCTTGACTGCATTTGTCCCGAGGAGTCATTTTGGGAAAGTTCTCGGGATAAATCCACTCAGTGTGAAGAAACAGCAGTTTTCACTACATGGACAGGCTTGCTGAACACCCGGCGCTGAGTCGGCCTGAAAAAGCATGAGAAAGATCCTGAGTTGGAAAATATATTTCTCTTATATAAAATCTATTGTATTTTTGTTTTAACTCCAGATAGAACCAAAGAAATCCAGTCCTAATGTCTCATATCGCCATTTATTATGTAGTCACATAAAGTGACTAAGACTAATTTTACGCCAAAACGGCCCAACTCTTCCCTAGACTAGGCCTCTTAGCTTGCCTTTATTAACAGATCAGTTCACACAGTATTGCCTTGATAAAGGAGTCAGAACCCCTTGAACGTTTTCACATTTTGTCTTGTTACAATCACAGTCTGGATTTTGGCTGGACTATTCTGATGCACCTTTACCCTTCCATCAGAGATGCACCAATCAACCAGAGATCAGAACCAGCTCATTTTTTTTCTTGATCCTATCTGATCTGTCGACAGCAGGTCAAATACTGAAAAATCAGATTTTTCTTTTCAGATGTATTTAATGCATTAGAACTAAAAACTCCATTGTTTTTCGTCTATTATTACATGATCATATAAAGATTAGGATCATACCCTTTTTTGCTGGATTGAAAACTATGAAATTGGTATAAGCAGGTCAGACCTTAAAAACACTGGAAGTCAGTATAGGCCAGGAAAGGCATGATTGGGGCAGGTCTTCATTCTGTTGTAGTTCTGGTGATATGTTTAGGGTCTTTGGTGAACCTCTGCTCCAGCATCAAGTCTTTTGCACCATTCAACAGGGTTTCTTTCAGGATTGGCTTGTATTTAGCTTAGGTCATCCTGCTCCTGAATCTGATTGTAAGCATAAGCAGGAATCATGTTGTTAAATAAAATGTTATATGCATGAATGTTTGTTTTCCTCACTTTGTGTATCAGTTAGATAAAAATGATCTATGGTGCTGCCTAAACTTAGATAAATCTAGGGCTTTAGAAGTCTTGATTCATTCTAAAATGGGTTTAAAATACACAGTTTATGACTCCATTATTGTCTTCATAAGCGTATGAGAATATGTTATAATATGCAACTAGCTACCTCAGCACGTGCAGCCATAAGAGTAGAGTAACGTTAACAGAATCAGTTGAAAGGATTCATGTCTGCTGCAGGTATTATTTAGACTTAAAAAATCTGCAGTGTAAAGGCGGCTTTGTTTTACTGCAAAAGTAAGACTCAAAAGTGTTCTTGAGTCAAAAACGGCGTACTTGTCTAATGGCATTTTTAAAAGATGCATTTTCATGTTGTCGCATTTTCAAGTACTGTGTGGCCTAGAATAAATCCCAGCATCAGTGCTCCTGGTAGCTGTTATCAGGTTGTGTTAAACATTGTTCTCTTAAGGATAAAACTCTGAGATGTCCTGCTGACCCAGTCTGAGAAACCCTTTGTTTCACATCCTCAGCTGGGTTTCCAGTGTTGCCTCTGGAATGCAGAAAACACTGTGCTTATGTTGCAACAAACTTACCCGTCCGTGTACTACTTTCTTTTTGCCTTTTGTTGCCTTTCAATACAACTGACATTTTTTTGCAAAACAATATATTGTTCATTTGATCAATTAAGGGGTCTAATGGGGTTTAATGTCAGGGCGGAGTCAGCAGGGGGAGCTTCCTAAGAAGCTAGTTGTAATGCTTGGTCAGCAATGTCTGTCCATCAACCTACATCATGTCTCCGTGACAACTAACTGCTGTCCTGGCTGATGGGTGGTGGTAGTTTTCACTGCTTCCAGAAATGCTTCGGGGTTTAACTCAGATATTCACCACAGTATCAGGTTGTAGGATTAACAGCAGACCTGCTGCTTTATTGTCAGGATGGGCTAAGAATATTAGACCCTTTTGTTGTTCTGCTCTGTATAGAGTAACCCAGGTATAACAAGCTAATATGAGCCATCACAGTCTGCTTCATAGACTAGCTGCTCGTAGCTTTCCAACTGTAGTTCTGAAGCAGTGCTAAATTAAAAAGAGGGACAGCGGCTGCTCCCTTAGATTCCCTGACATTCCGTTTTTTTACGTGATTGTAAATATTTCCAATCAGCCAAATCTGTCTAAAGATGGAAACAGTGCTGTAATCTCCATTCAGCCACCTGACTAACAGTGTGCAGCAACAGGTGGGGGAGAGGCCAGCTCTGTGTCACGGCATGATCCATTCAGCCTCACAATAAACGGCTCCCTCCAACACTTTCTGGGGTGTCTCATTTAAAGTACATTTAAGCGTGGTAACAGTTTGACCGAACCTTTTAGCAGTTGTGAAACCACAACACTTTGAAACCTTGGTATATCTTACCAATACTAGTAAAAACTCATTTATGGTTCCATAACACATGGAATTAGGTCCAGGTGTTTCTGATGTTGTCAAGCATCTCTGCCCGCATGCGTTCAATGTGTTTATTAAGTTGGCATTGATGTTTCTCAGCGTAGTCACTAGAGGGCGGTGTTTAGGTTAGCTTCAGACTTCGAGGGAAATGAGAAACATGGCAAAGATGGTCAAATCTTGATTATGTACATTTTCCGACATAAAAACAAAACTCAAAGACGCGCTGCAGTAGATGAATGTGGTCTGTGTGGCCCTTAAATATATCGCAGCATGTCGATGGAGAAGTGCCACCTTTTCTGTGATCGTCTTCTTCGCTCCTTTCACTGACCTATATTGCGTCACACTGCCCCCAAGATTACTGGTGGTATTGCTCCCCTTATTGCATTTGGGGATGCTCCCAGGTGACGGACCAAAAAACACATGAAATGAATGCAGTAGACGAACAGAAGACGCCGTCCATCTTCCTAGGTAACGTTGAGTATAAATGGGCCTTAACTGGTCTATGCCCAGTCCTCGCTTGGTGCATGGAACGGCTCCATAGCAGTTGGTCATGGAGCCTCTCCTACATGACATGGTGTCCTCTGTCCTACACACAGACTGCACCCACTAATAAAATCCCTTCAATGACAAAGGTTATCCAGCTGGTTTATCATATGTAGGATCTGACATTCTGCAGAGACATAAACAATAAAATAACCGTGCCATGAATATCCATCTGCTGAGCACTAATGATAACCAGGCTGTTCAGTAGCTGCAGACATTTTCATTACTTATTGTTTTGGGTGTTCGTCTCCTCTCCGTTGTCTCTCAGGTTCTTGGTGGCTCCGCGGGTCTGTTTGGTGGCCATGTGTCCCAGCTGCAGCCTCCCCACCTGCGGCAGCAGCAGAGGAACCTCTCCCTACATGAGTACATGAGCATAGGCCTGCTGAAAGAAGCCGGGATCTCTGTACCGGCGGGAATGGTGGCCAGCTCCTCCGATGAGGCGTACGCTGTGGCTAAGCAGATCGGTAAGAAACCCTGAGTCCAAGCACAGTTTCACACGGGTGTTGGCTTAAAGTAAAACTAAATGTGGTTCTGTTTCAGTCATTTTGTTAAATACATGTCATTTCTGAGGCTGCAAATGGATTTAAGAAAACACATTTCCCAAAACAGTCCATACAAATCTTGAGATGAACAGGTAAGAGGTGAGAGGTCAGAGGATTGGATATAAATGAGCATCCACTAAAGGTGTAATTCGTGAATTCTTAATTGATTAACTAACCAAATATATCCAAGCTGCAGGCACAAAAGCTCTTGACCGCTGGTCCTAAAAGGAAGAGCAGTGATTTAGTCCTACTGTTCCTTATGGCTGCGACATTTAAAGGGCCAGTTGATTATTTTCACGCAGCTCTAGTAAGATGAGGACAGGAGGATGACAGTATTGTTTGTGGAATTCTAAATATGTCTTGTTTTGTATTTTAAACATCTTTTTATTAAATTAGAAACACTAGAGATGAACTGAAAAAGTGGATGATGACCGGAAACAATTTTTTTTCCATTTTACCTCCTATTCTTCCAAACAGGGATAAATCCTGGCTTACCAGTTTGTCTAAAACTATCAGAGAAATTTCTCCATGAAAATAAGTTAAATGTTTTTAGCATCTTGACATGCTTGCTGTCTCCTATTGAACATTTCTGGAGAATCATTATGAAGAGGATCAGAGTAAAGCGTTGAGCAACTAAAGACTGAAGCAGTTCGTTTATGGTTAAAAAAGGCGAACCTGAAAGAAATGTTAAACATTCCTTTCAGCATTTTGAGGTTGCTGCTGCCATCATTTATTGATCGTACAAATACAGCCATGTAAGAAGGTATCACCAGTAAGCATCAGGATCAATGGGCCAAATAGATTACAGGATTAAAGTTCAGCTCCATTTACAAAACCTTACAACTTTTCTGGAGAGTATTTTCAGTTTTGTTTTGTCAGTTTTCTCTGTTTAGTCACATTGCCATGGTGAGGATCATGGTTTTCTGACATCAGGTGTGTTTTTGTTCAGGTTCCAAGGACCTGGTGGTAAAAGCTCAGGTGCTGGCTGGAGGGAGGGGGAAGGGGACCTTTGAGGGTGGTCTGAAGGGTGGAGTAAAGATCGTCTACTCGTAAGTACAGTCATGGTAAAAAGAAAGTACATCCTCTTACAATTCTAGGGGTTTGGACATCTTGTTCATATATTGTTTTTTTTAGGGGTGTCCTCAGTTTTTAACAAATGTTTCCACTTTTTAATAAACATTAAAATAAAGAATACATTTTGTCGTAGTTTGTGTTATGTTTTTTTACACCCGATGTTGTAACATTATACTGTAGGTTACAGCCCTTGAATTTTTTTTAAAGCTGTACTTCTTTGTCCAGTGACTTTAACTCAAGTTCTGTCACTGAGCAAAAACTCGAGTCAAACTAAGAACATTTAACATTAAGATAAATGATTGCTATTAATGGTATCCACATGCTTAGAAACTTCAATTCTGGTTATTTTAAACTTGTCAAAAAAATATTTTTATTGAAAAGACAAAAACAAGCAGCATTTCAGGTAAACTAGGAAAGTGATCCGATTTTAGTAGAAATTTCCTGAATGTTTTGGATTGATTAGAATTTTTTTTCTTGGTGCATATTCTCAGCTAAATAACATGAAACAGGTCTTTGTTTCTTCAACACTCTGTGCATTAAGCCAAGTTTAATACAACACTGTGGATGTTTATGGTTCTGTGAAATTAAAATGAAAGCGAAAGACATGATTGATTAAAAATAAATTCTTTATACACATTTTCCATTTTAAAATGATTTGAATTTGTCAGTGAAAATCTCACCCTAGAAACATGCGTCCACTAGCTGTGCTGGTCCATTTCTGGGGCCTGCTGTCTGCAGTTGGGACCCCCAGTAGTTACCATGACGACAGACGTAATCAGTATCTTTACAAGCAGTGCCTGATCTTCTGTTGCCTCATGAATGAACAAACAAGGTTGTTATAATGATTAACTCCGTTTGTAATAAGCACAAACGTATGATTTAATGCTGCACAGTCAGGATGTACACATGTAGACAAAATTGTTGGAACCCCTCAGTTAATGAAAGAAAAACCCACAATGGTCACAGAAATAACTTGAATCTGACAAAGGTAATAATGAATAAAAATTATATGAAAATGAACAAATGAAAGTCAGACATTGCTTTTCAAACATGCTTCAACAAAATTATGTTAAAAAATAAACTCATGAAACAGGCCTGGACAAAAATGATGGTACCCTTAACTTAATATTTTGTTGCACAACCTTTTGAGGCAATCACTGCAATCAAACGATTCCTATAACTGTCAATGAGACTTCTGCTCCTCTCAGCAGGTATTTTGGCCCACTCCTCATGAGCAAACTGCTCCAGTTATCTCAGGTTTGAAGGGTGCCTTTTCCAGATGGCTTGTTTCAGCTCCTTCCAAAGATGCTCAATAGGATTTAGGTCAGGGATCATAGAAGGTCACTTCAGAATAGTCCAATGTTTTCCTCTTAGCCATTCTTGGGTGTTTTTAGCTGTGTGTTTTGGATCATTATCCTGTTGCCAGACCTTTGACCTGCGACTGAGACCAAGCTTTCTGACACTGGGCAGCACATTTCTCTCTAGAATCCCTTGATAGTCTTGAGATAGAGCTGATGTGCCTTGCCACAAAGTTCAGTTTTTGTCTCATCTGTCCATAGGACGTTCTCCCAGAAGCTTTGTGGTTTGTCAACATGTAGTTTGGCAAATTCCAGTCTGGCTTTTTTATGATTTGTTTTCAACAGTGGTCTCCTTGGTCGTCTCCCATTAAGTCCAGTTTGCCTCAAACAACGTCGGATGGTGCGATCTGACACTGATCTTCCTTGAGCTTGAAGTTCACCTTTAATCTCTTTAGAAGTTTTTCTGGGCTCTTTTGTTACCGTTCATATTATCCGTCTCTTTGTTTTGTCATCAATTTTCCTCCTGCGGCCACGTCCAGGGAGGTTGGCTACAGTCTCATGGATCTTACATTTGTGAATATGTCCAACTTTAGTCACAGGAACATGAAGCTGCTTGGAGATGGTTTTATAAACTTTACTTCAACATGCTTGTCTATAATTTTCTTTCTAATCTCCTGAGACAACTCTTTCCTTCGCTTCCTCTGGTCCATGTTGAGTGTGGTACACACCATGTTACCAAACAGCACAGTGACTACCTGTAGCCCTATATATAGGCCCACTGACCGATTACAAGAATCTAGACACCTGTGATGCTGATTAATGGACACACCTTGATTCAACATGAACCTTTGGTCACATTATTTTCAGGGGTACCATCATTTTTGTCCAGGCCTGTTTCATTAGTTTATTTTTTGAAATACTTCTGTTGAAGCATGTTTGAAAGTAATGTCTGACTTTCATTTGTTCATTTTCATATAATCTTTATTAATTTTTACCTTTGTCAGATTCAGGTTATTTCTGTGACCATTGTGGGTTTTTCTTTCATTAACCGAGGGGTTCCAACAATTTTGTCCACGTGTGTAGTTCTGTACACAGAATCCTGGGGAAAAGCAGGTGCTAAAGGTTCTGATCCAATCCGATTGCTCCCTGTTGCAGCTCCTTACACCCTAACTTATTTACAGCATGTCTTTGTCACCATCACTAAGCAGCAGCGGTGGTACACTTTAACTATCTATAACTTCCAAATAACAATAAAATGCCACATTTCATGCCTAAAATAAATAATAAGTAATAATAATAAGACTCTATCAGAAAAAGAGTTTTTTCTGAGTTGGTGATGACTTTGTTTTATTTAAATGAGCCTAACCATGAGCCTAATGAGCACCTTTAACTCTTCGTACTTTGTTTTATCTGCAGCCCAGAGGAGGCCCGAGACATTTCCTCTCAGATGATTGGTCGAAAACTGTACACCAAACAGACCGGGGAGGCGGGTCGAATCTGCAACCAAGTGTTCATCTGCGAGCGCAGGTACCCGCGTAGAGAGTACTACTTCGCCATCACAATGGAGAGGTCTTATCAGGTGAGAGAACCCACTGACATACTGAGGCTAGATTGGAAGGTATCCATTTACAGTGGGCTTTATAAACACAGAGGGTTTTTTTTTTGCAATATGTCATGGTCATATGAATTCAGATATTAGATGTACCTGAAGGCATCACAAAGGTTTACAGCGTCCCCATGTTTGACATGGTGGTTCTAACTAAAGCAGATTAACACCACTAGGGGGCAGTGTTGTATTAAAAAGATTTGTTCATCACATGAGGCGTCCCTGAAGATTCGTCCCTGAAGATTCGTCCCTGAAGATTCGTCCCTGAAGATTCGTCCCTGAAGATTCGTCCCTGGTTAGGATCAGTTAAACACAGCAGGGACAGAGTGTAAACAGTCTAGATATTTTATAAACCACTGTTGAGATTATGACTTTAGTCTAAATAAATGTAATGAGCCTAATTTGTCCCTTTTCAAATCAGCCAGCAAGGGAACATCCTTGCTGTTGCCGTGGACAACGTATCACACATTTATCAAATTTGAGGATATGAGAACTTCCTCTGGAATAAAGGGTTTATTGTTATTATAAACTACTAAAAAATGAAAGCCTTTTAATCAGATAATAGTATGAAGTCAGTTAAACTTCTGGAACATTGATCTGGTCAGTTCAGTAGGAGAGGGGGTTGTTAATCATTGTCAGCTGTTTTAGTGTTAATGAAATTAACAACAGATGTACTAAAGTAAATGGTCTGCACTTGTATAGCGCTTAATCAAGTCCTCAGATGCCCCAAAACACTGTACACTACAATCAGTCATCCAGCCATTCTTACACACATTCACACTCTGACAGTGGTGAGCTACATCGTAGCCCCAGCTGCCCTGGAGCAGACTGCCAGAAGTAAGAATGCCATACAATCGGCACCACCAAGCCCTCTGAGCACCATCAGCAGGCAAGGTAGATGAAGTGTCTTGCGCAAGAACACGACTGAGACAGACAGAGGGTTTGAACTTGCAACCCACCAGTTACACGATGGACCCCTACCACCGTTGGCCCAAAGGGGCAACAATGAGATGACCCCAAAAACAGGAATAGTTTTCCAGGTGTAGGTGTCCTCTACTACGCCCTGTGGTCACTGCCCGATACCATGGAGCTTGACTGGAGAGAACACGAGAATCCCTGTTTGGCACCGGCGCCCTTTTCTTTTGAACTCTGAGTTCATGTGACAGACATGAAAGGGTCTGGAGAAGCTGCGGTGAACGCCATGCTGCCTGTTCAGCATGATCGGTTTGGTGGAGGGTCAGTGTTGGTGTGGGGAGGCATGTCCATGGAGGGAACCACAGACCTGTACAGGATTAATGATGACACCATAACTGCCATTAGGTTATCAGGATGAAATCCTTAGACCCATTGTTAGACCCTTCACTGGAGCAGTGGGTCCTGGGTTCCTCCTGGTGCGTGATAATGCCCAGCCTTGTGTGGCAAGAGTATGCAGGAGGATGAAGCCATTGATACCACTGACTGGCCTCCATGCTCCCCTGACCTAAATCCAATAGAACATCTCTGGGGCATCGTGTTTAGGTCCATTGGACGGCTCCAGGTTGCGCCTCAGACTGTCCAGGAGCTCAGTGATGCCCTGGGAGGACAACATCTGTCGTCTCATAAGGAGCATGCATACAAGCACATGGAGGCCATACAAACTGCTGAGTATCATTCTGAGTTGCTGCAATGACAGTTCAGCAAATTGAACTAGCCTGCTGTCTCGGTTTTACAGTTTCAACTTCTCAGTGACTTTGGATTAAGCCCTCTGTGGGTTGATCATTTTCATCAAATGATGTGGTACCAAACACATTACCAATTCCACATCAGTACAAATATCCAGCATGAGTTTTCTTCCAATTGAAATCTGATGAGTCCTTTGATTGTTTAAAGCAGCGTATTTAGTCCTAGATTCTAACATGTTCTAATACATCACATCGGGCTTCTTCTGGGTGGTGTTGGTCCTATCTACTGCAGAGGAAAAGGGGAAATGATGAAACTGGGTGAAATACACAGAATTTAGGAGACCGCTAATGAAGTGGCGTTTGGACCTTGAACAGCCTGTCGTGATGAGCTTCAACCAGGAAAACTTGTGATAACCTATTTTTATTGATGCAGCTGCGTTCTCTAATCGAACACAGCTCATCACTGCAGCCGTGACTTTGCATTCACAATCAATCTGTTTCAGAGATGATGTGATTAGAGTATTGTGATTCGGCTGAATGCCCTGAAATGAATTGACAAATCCTTTGCTCAGACTCTCGGTTAATGGTGTTATTCTGTGATAAGAATCCAGAGCAACTGCCTGTTATCCCTGTTTTTGTTAGTCTTTCTTCAATAAACAATGTGGCTGTTTGTGCTGCTGGTTAAACTGAACCAATAACGCAGATTATTTCCTCTAGGCTCAGGGATGGTGTTTAGTTTGGTTTTTTCTAACTCGGAAATCATTTATAACATGCAATGAATGATTGGAATACTGTTTATAAAATATGCAGGAACCCTCTAGACAAAATTCATTTAGCCAAAATGGGGAATATTGAAGATTTTTGTTTCAAACTGATTTTATTTTAATTTCCTGTTTCTGTAATATGACAGAATAACTTGCCACGCATTTAATTGAGCAGTGAATCCTTTCTGAACTTGCTTCATGTGTACTGAGACCAGAACCAACCTCCATACCTTCCTCTTGTTTCCTACAGGGTCCTGTGCTGATTGGCAGCTCGCAGGGGGGCGTGAACATCGAAGATGTGGCGGCAGAAAATCCAGACGCCATAGTGAAAGAGCCCATTGACATTGTGGAGGGTATTAAGAAGGAGCAGGCTGTCAAGGTACAATCAATAGTGGATACGCCAAGTCACAAAGCTGGCTGGAGATGTTTCAACTGTTTGGTTTTGTTTGCAGGAGAAATCAAAGAGAAAGAGAGGTGACAATTTCTGAGTGGATGTTTATATTGCAGTGGGTTGTGTTTGATAAGAAACAGACTGGATCACTGCTTTAAATACTCGAAAATCATGTTCTGTCCTCTGTTCTTCATTCTTCACATTGACAGCTGCTTGATATAAATGGCCTCATTGTGTTTTGATGCCTAAAAATTTTTAATGTCCTCAGGTTTCATAAAGAACCACATTTGGCATCTCATTCATTTTGCAGTTAAATCCATGACTGACCTCTGCTGGTGGAGGGTGGTACGACAGTCCTAATAAATAAATGCTGCTTTATTCATTGAAAAAATTCCAACCAAAACTCCAGTCAGTTCCAGACTCTCCACTTTTTAAGGTCTTAGAACATAATAAAACTTGAGTACCAAAAGAACCCGGATGTTTTTTGTTGTTGTTTTTGTGTACCGTTACATCCCTAGTAAATATATCAAACTTATTTTAAAAGTGTTATACATTATTAATGAATAAAATGACAAACAGTGGATTCCTTTGCTGCATATTGAGCTCATCTGTGCCTAACAGGACTTCAGTGTGTTAATTCACCTCATTATTAAGCAGTTAAAGCTTATTGTAATGGATGAAACCTTTTAGATAACTGACAAAAACTCCAATAAGTCCATAATAAAAAATGCCACACTAGAAAATAATTATTTGGTCAGCTAAATGAAGCTGCAAACTCTTCCCTAGTTTTGATGGCACAGATATAAAGCCTTCCCCACCTAAATTTAATGTATCTGTATGTGACCCCGGATTAAAAGACACATAAAGCTATACATTGAACCTCTAGCACAATTCGTGCGGGAGACTGAGGAGGTGAGAGGAGTTAACATTAACGGAAAAGACCACGTCATAAGCTTATTCGCAGATGACATTATAATATATCTTATCAATTCTTTTTCGCAACATTCCGGCTATAAAATAAATGTTACCAAAACTCAAGTGTTGTCTTTTAATTATGCTCCGTCCGAAGAGATTAGAATTAAATTAGCAATAAATTGGGAACTAAAATCCATGAAATATCTTGGAGTATCAATAACTAAAAAACTAAATAATCTTTATAAGGTTAATTATGACACTATTAACTCTCACATTCATCAGGACTTAAACAGATGGACAGCTCTAACATTAGATTTTAATTCAAGAATTTCAGTTATAAACATGAACATCTTTCCCCGATTATTATATTTCTTTTAGGCTCTTCCAGTCAAGATTCCATCAGAAAGATTTAAATACTGGGACAAGATTATCTCCAGATTTATCTGGAATGGCAAGAGACCAAGACTAAAATACTCAACACTGCAGTTGTCCAGGGAACAGGGTGGGGTGGCACTTCCTCATCTGAGGGACTACTGCTACGCAGCAAAACTACGACCTGGGATTAAATGGTGTGACCAAAGTTATGGTGCCAAGTGGAAAGACATTGAAATGATAGTTGACGGTATTCCACTCCAACCATTTTTGGGGGATGATAGACTTAGAAAGGCACAACATCATCAATTATATCCAATAACCTCTCATACCCTGGACATCTGGTTTGAAAGGATAAAACAAAATACCTGGGAAAGGGGGTTAGGCTGTTATGCTGGGTCACATATGATAATAATTTTGAGCCAGGAAGGAATGATCACAGATTTAGAATCTGGGAAAACAGAGGAATAACTGCTATTTGTACTATAATTAAAGATGGTAAAATTATGAGTTTTGAAGAATTAAAAGATAAATATACACTGGAGAACAGTGACTTCTTTCGATAGTTGCAGCTCCGAGATTATTACCTTAGAGAAATACAAAACTTTCAGACATTAGATGGTTTAGTTAGCTGTGTGAAAGAAATAAAAATGGAAATATCATCTGAAGAATGGCGAGATATGTGTATAAATCAGGGCACAACAACAAACTCCACACTCTGGAGAGAGTTTGGATGGAAAAATCTCACTAGATTTTTCATTACACCAAAGATAAAGAGTAAGCAAACCAGGTCTCACCTTTCATGCTGGAGAATGTGTGGAAATATAGAAGCAAATCATACACATATATTCTGGGCGTGTCCAAAATGAACCATGTTTTGGAGAAATGTGAATGTTATAATTGAAAGAATATGTGGGTACTCAATACCAAAGGATTTTAAGACAGTGTATCTTGAAAACCTGGAAAAATGTGTTTCGAGAAAAGATGTGTATTTGGTTAAGATTCTGTTAATTGCTGCAAAAAAGCCATAACAAGGAATTGGTGTGGGATATCAGCTCCATCGCTAAAACAGTGGCTGAATATTGTTAGGGAAATTTATGTGATGGAGCGAATGACCTTCATTCTCAGATTACAAGAAGACATTTGTAGGGATAAATGGGAAAAATGGGCACGATATGACACCCAAGATGAGACTTAAGGAACTTGAATATTATTTTTTTAAGATTCCTATAGATCCTAGACACCTGCAACCGAGATGTTTTTTTTTATCTAGTTCTCTTTGTATTACTATTCTTATGTTCAATATATATTCACCTGTATGTTATTTCCATGGATAAGGTGAGGGACCTTTAGTAGGCCTTAATATTCTGGAAAATGTCTGATCTATATGTATATGTCCATAGAAAATGAGAATAAAAAATAAAAGTGAAAAAAAAAAAGACACATAAAGCTAAATATCATCGGGGTAAGAATGATGGGAAGTTTTTTAACAAAAAGTGTAAATGATGCCATCTGATGGAAAAACCCAGAAAAAGAATATTAATGGACCCAGAACTGAACCTTTGGGAAGCCCACAGGTTATATGGGTGTGGCATGGACTTGGTGTTTGGACCAGGTTGGACTGAAATACATTTAGTTCCTAGAACGGAGCAGAAAGTCCTATAGGTGTTAGGGTAGATTCTTTAGATTTACAATTTAGACTCCCCTTTTCTCATAGCTGTTAAGAAGATTAATATTAAGTCTGTTGTACAGAGAACGATTCGAACCAAAAGTAATCTTATCTATAATCTATAATCTTATCCACTCTAACTGTGGGTATATCCTCATGAGATGTAATGACCCACAATGATGTGCTTTGTGTTGCCACAGGTCGCTCAGAAGATGGGCTTCCCAGCAGCTCTGGTGGATGAGGCGGCGGAGAACATGATCAAACTTTACAATGTTTTCATCAAGTACGACGCCTCCATGGTGGAGATCAATCCCATGGTGGAGGACTCCTCTGGTGTCGGTACGAACACATTTGTACTTCCAGGGGTTGTTATTACCTGCCACATCCACGCCGTTGCCCTTTGACAGGACCAGGAAATGCATCATGCACAAGGGATCTGGCCTGTCAGACGTCAGTGCCTGCTGACTTCAGATCAGATTTGTTCACCAGAGAACTAAATGTTGAAAGCAAAGCTGGGGATTTATAGCAATATTGTTGGAAGGATGACAGATTTTCCCCCCTGAATCCTAAAGCTTGGGTCAGTTTGTTTGAATTAAAGTACAGTTTCCCTATGAGGATGTTCTATAACTGCCTTCCAACATTTTCACATTTATTTCGCATTTATTGCAGATGAATCTCCTTGTATTAGTTTAATATTTTTCACTTACAGACATGAACAAATCTGCTGGCCCTCCTGGTAAAGATAAATCAGTAAAGTAATATTTTACTCCAGTAGTAGATCTTTACCCTGAAGAAAATGTGGAAGAATCCAATCAATCAGCACAGAGCAGCATCTTGGGATCACCAACTTTATGTCAACTGTTTGAGAGAAATATGTCAGTCAATGGAAATGATCAAGAGATCGACTTCTCTTTGAGAAGACAGAGCTAATGACTCCACCTACTGATGGTGGTGAGCTCCTCAGGAAGGAGCTGCGTTGCTTAAATACACCGGTATGAGGAGGCGGAACCCTGACCTTTGTGGTAAATGACAAGTACCAGTTTAGCTGATGACAGTCAGACTGGGAACACAAGTTGTGTTCACGACAGCCTGATTTTAAAAAGGTCGGCTTCAAAATATGTTACAGCATTGTGTCATATTTAGAAATCAGGAGGAAGGAGCACTATGATTGACCCTGAGATTCCTTAATGATGGACGGAAGGAAAGAAAGAGATAATTTCTGCAGATACAATAAATAAATGACTAAAAACACATTCTTATAAGAGGTTCAGACCTGCTGACCATTAAGAAGAAACGTATTTAAAAAAAAAGAGGAAGGATTGGGAAATGAGGCTGAATGGTGGTGTGGCCTTGGGGTTTCTGTTCCTGTAGAACTAGCAGTACTAAAAACCTCATATTGTGCCTTCAAGCACCATTTCTTTTTAAATGGGAAGATGGTGAAACTGTAAATAGAGGCCTGAAATGTATCTAGGGTTAGGTTTCTTCATTTTACTGAAGTTTAATGTATTTTTTAAGGATATTTTGTTATAGATTTTTTTTAAACTACTGTAAAATATCTGTCCTGTTAAATTTGATGTATAGTGACTGAATTATTCCTCAACAGAGCGTCATAATTCAATTCATTTTATTTATATAACACAGGTTCACAACTTGTCGTCTCAGGGCACGTTACAAAGTCAATTCAGTCGAATCATACAGATTCCAAGTCAGGTACATTTATTCCAATTAATCCTAACTATCAAACAGTGCAGTCAGATTCAGTTTATTATTCTAGTTGGTTCAATTGTTTTTCTCTCTAAGGAAACCCAGCAGATTGCATCCAGTCAGTGACTTGCAGCATTCACTCCTCCTGGATGAGCAGGTAGAGACAGTGGACAGTCACTGGCGTTGACTTTGCAGCAATCCCTCATACCAAGAAACTATAACTTTCTACCCATAGGTGGGAACAAAACCTAGAGAAAATTCTTTTGACTTGATTCAGATTCATTTTCTAACTGGGGATGTCTTGATCTGTCAGATGAAGGGATTTTTAAATGGTCTGTATCAGACATTTTCCCCAACTAATCTTAAGTGTTTTTCATTTGGAGTGTTGCTGCTGCAGCGGTCTCTTTTTCGCCTTTATGACGGTCATTGCGCATGAGGAAAGACTGTATTGGCTGGGGTTAGGGTTGAAACAAAAATTTAGATTTTTTTTTTTTCTCAGTCAATCAAGAGAAGATTGGCCAGTTTCAATCACTGGTTTTAAACATTATTTCAGGCCTAAAATCACTTCTATAAAGTCGTTGTTCCTGACAGGTTAGCTTTTTAGAAGTAATACAACACATTTTAATTACGGAAGTTAAACTTCCTCTCGTCCTAATAATGTCGCCTGTTTGTGTCAACAGTGATGTGCATGGATGCCAAAATCAATTTTGACTCCAACGCAGCGTATCGCCAGAAGAAGGTGTTCGAGATGCGGGACTGGAGTCAGGAGGACCCCCGCGACCAGCAGGCCGCCACGGCTGACCTCAACTACATTGGCCTGGACGGGACCATCGGCTGTCTGGGTCAGCGTTCTTAGTTAAGCTATTTTTGGGGGGGGATTGTTTTCATTTTTAGATTTCTCCATCAAGACATTTCCTAGTAAATGTATGTTATTTTTCACTGATGTATTAAGAAAAATCATTCTTGCATTTTAAAAACAGAATTTGTTCATGAACGTTCTTCATCTTTCTTTAAGTGCCTCTTTTTAGAATTAGGAAGTCCCAACATATTAGTAACGTTTTGTAGTCAGTTTGTGATGTTCAGGTTTTAGTGCAGCCTTGACCTGCCGATGCTCAGTGTAACCGATTCCAACTATTTCTTTAAGAACTGATAATATAAGATGATCTAGCAGCAGCATTCAAATGACTGTTTTCTAGCCCTCCTGTGGTTAGTGCTCAATGATTATTTATAGTACAAACGGAAATGATGTCATGTTGGGTGTGAGGGAGAACAGGGTTTCCTAATATTGTAAAACAAATACAAAATGATTGATATGACACTATCTCTTTTTAGCATCTTATATTGTTATCAGTTAGTGTTACTAGTATTACTGAAATAGTTCTCTCCATGTAGATCCAGACCTGATTTGCTCGAAGTCTTAATCTCTTAGCTTTGAGTCTTCTTCACTCAACAACATCATCTACACTGAAGAGTTTTCACTGAAATTAAAAGAAGCATATTCTGTACCTACATAATCTTTATAATGCCAATTAATCAGACCAATGGGCTTTGACCTCTCTAGTAAACGGTGCAGGTCTGGCTATGGCCACCATGGACATCATCAAGCTCCACGGCGGCACACCAGCCAACTTCTTGGATGTGGGGGGCGGAGCCACAGCTCATCAGGTGACGGAGGCGTTCAAACTCATCACTTCAGACAGGAAGGTAAGAAATCAACCCCTCCCTGACCTAACCAGAACCAGCTCCACGCCAAACACTTGACATTTCAGGTTTCTTCCTTATCTCCAAATACTAAACAGCAAAAACCCCAGTTTTCCTTATCATGCAGGGTGCCTAAACACAGAAAATAAACAGTTGTGAAGAAGCCTTTTAGATTTGTTTTTACTTTATTTTTGTAATTCGTGTAATCTACAGATTGGCCTATTTAAAGCTCCACATTTGGGGCTCGTCATTTTGTCTTTGTTTTATGTAACTTAGGTTCAGGCCATCCTGGTCAACATCTTTGGAGGCATCATGAGGTGTGATGTCATCGCTCAGGGCATCATTATGGCTGTGAGAGACCTGGATCTGAAAATCCCCATCGTAGTACGGTTACAAGGTACACCACACCCACACATAACCATGGTAACAGCAGAAAACACACACTACCACCAAAGAAAGGGGAAACTAACAGCGTTAATCAGCAAAGAAGGTGTTGTTGTACATGTAACTGTTAGCTTTGATTTTTTGCAACTTAGAAATTTCACTCCTATAAATCATATTTCCATAATAAAAGCTAGACGGGCGCTTTGTGGCACCATCAGCACTGACTGGGGTCTTGTGTTTGATTGTTGTGGTGAAGAGGGAGTAAAGATTTTCATTTGCTAATCTCATTATAATCCTCATCTATAGTCATGAGCTTTGAGACAAATAAGCTGGTAGAAGCTCCCTAATTTAGTCTCGTCTGTAGTGTGTCTAACCCGCCCTTGGAGACAGAGTGAGTGAGTGAGTTTCTTCATGGTTTAAACGTGTGATCAGGATCCTCCTGGCTGACTTCCTCTGAAGGTTTTGTGAAAATGGGTAGAAATGAACACACTGTACAGGATTACTAACTGTAAAAATATAGGATGATAGACAGAGCAACATCTGAACTTATTTGTCCATCTGCCTCAGGGTCAAAGTAAAATAATCTCAAATCTGCGCTGCTTTTTTTTCCTTTATGGCCTTTAATTTTCTGCAACTGGAGGGGGGTTAAAGGCTGATAAGCCAATAAGCCAGAAAGGTTTTAAGACTTCAGACCTGCGAACAAAATGTAGTGATATAAACTTGGGCAACAAGAAAGTTTATAGTGTAGGTAGCATAGATTAGTTTAATGTTAGGAAGATTTTTAATAAGTTTTTAATTGTGTGAGATGATCACTTTTAGCTAAAATTGGAACTGTTAATGCTATACCTCAGGTAAGTTAAGTACAGGCCCTTCAATCAGGTCTTTACCTTCTAGGGACTATAACTCAACAACTCATTTGTTTCATCTCTGTTTTCCCTCAGTTAATAGAGTTGAAATATTCCCTGATCAGAATTGAGAGATTTTTGATCATTAAAGTTTAAAAACCTTGACCTGCTTGTACTGATTTTAGCAGTTTCGGATCTCTCCTCAGGCGCTATATTTAAATTTTCGTGGGAGTAGAGGTAATGCCATACTGTGCGTTCAGACACAGATTTTGAGATTCCGCCCAGGAAGTCACTGATCTGGGCCGCTGCAGCTGAAAAGAAGCCGATTCCCGTCACCAGCTGATTTCTTGCTGCATTTCTGGCATCCAAAACCTTTTCTTGAAATACAACCAAAGGAACAAGACTCTTTGGAGGGCAATTCTTATTCAGCAGTGGGAGAGATCAAGTTCTTTGTGGAAAACAAACCACAGAGAAGATACTACATGCTTCCATTTAACATGCATGTAAAAGCTTTGATCATTGTATGATTTATATCAGTACATTGCCTGGAAGACCAGAGGAAAACATCCTGAACAACAGCAGTCCAGCTGTTTAGTGCGTGCTCCCGTGGAGGTTTCACGCTGGTATTTAGGTCAGAATCAGACTGGAAGCCCAGTTTAAACAAAGAACGTTTCGTTAACAGAAAGCTTGTCTTTTATGCAATCAGCGACGGCCTTCAGCTTCTTTCCTCCGACAGAGACAAACCTTCTTTTTACCTTGACTGACGGCTTGAGAGCCGGATGCTGGCAGCTCTGGGGGGGCGCCTTGTCTCTGAGGGACGTCTCTTACTTTAGAGTCTGGCTCCCGGGGAAAATGCAACAACTCCTGAAGTTATGTTAGCTGGTAATTATTGTGATGTTTGATATGCATTATGCTGTTGTACAGTCTGTATTATCAGGGGTCCAACTGAGGCTGCTGGTGTTTCTGTGTGTCCATGTGGCCTTCATACAGGGTTGAATCCAATGCTGGTGGAAAATTGCTTCGCCACTTTTATTTCCTTATCCTTTGCGCATGAATAAACAGAGAGCATACATGTTTGTGTTTGGAGCCTAAACAGAGCTGAGTTTTCCTGCTCCTGATTTCTATTTTGTGTTTCCACACACAACCGTCTGGTAACACCTCCTTTTAATTTCAGCCTCCTTTCAATATTTCCATAACATTTCAATTTCTTTTTATATTTATTTCTGTAATAACTTAATATAACTTAAATTGAACATGTTCTGCACTTTTCATTAAGGATTCCTGTTTCCTTTTTGAAATTTTGCACAGAATTTTTATTTTCTGACCTTTTTTTTTTTTTATCAGACCAGACGTTTACTAAGAAGTGTTTACTGTTTAGAGTATTCTTGGTAGTTCACCTTACCTTCAGCCACCTGCCAGAAATTAATGTTTATTTTCATTAAACTAGGCAGAAATCCTTTATCTTAAGGCAATGACATCTTTCACTCATAATAGCAGTTTAATTCTCGTATGTCGTGATCTGGAGATAGCTGGTTTGTTTTGTCAAAACAGTGTGATTGTTTCATTATCTCAAGGCAACTGTAGCTCAGTGGAAAGAGTAGTCGTCTTGCTATCCAAACGTTCTAGCTTCAATTCTCCCTCCTGCCATGTTGATGTCTTCCTGGGCAAGGCACTTAATGTCAAGTTGCGTACCGATCAGTAGGTGTGACTGGAAAAGCTCTTAAAGACCCGAGTTAAACATGCTGCTCATAGGAAGACAATGGGTTTAGATTCTTCTTGCTTTGTCCTCTACATAGTAAGCATAGCAGGAAGTTCTCTGTCTAAACTCTTTTTCGTCTTGATGTTGACTAAAGTAACCAGTTTTTTAAATTCAGTGAACATCGATCTTGGCTGCATGATACCATTTCTTTCCAGGACATCTGGTGTCCACTTATGAAACCGCGATTAAGAGCTTCTAAGATGTTTAAAAACTCAGACTTGATAAAAATCTTTTTGCCTTCAGGGACGAGAGTGGACGATGCCAAAGCTCTGATCGCCGCCAGTCCTCTAAAAATCCTGGCCTGTGACGACCTCGATGAAGCTGCTAAAATGGTAAAAACACACAATCCCCTCTGTGTCGTTGTTAATTAGACTCGGACGCTCCAGCGCTGGAAACAAAGAGGAAAATATAGTTGACATGTAGCTGTCTGAGGAACTGAGGTGGGATGCAAGGAGAAAAATCGCTTCAGCCTCATAACGCAAACATCTGATCTATAAAAGCGTTGGTGATCAAAGTGTTGAGAGCCAGCGTCAGATTACATCTGGAAGTGTGGCTGTTATTTAGCTGCAAACAGGAACTATTCATAGCTTTATGTAGCATACTCTGAAAGCAGAAAGTTTAGATAAAATATTGTGAATGTGCAGGATTCTTTGTATTATTTCTTTGAGTAAAAACATAACTTTCCATACGCAAGCCAAGAATACATCTGCTACTTTTCTTACCTGACAAAGTTGAGTACAAAACATTTAAAACTCTCCAAGTACAAAATGGTGAATGGGTGAAATGACAAGGCGCTAAAAAGGTTGCCTTTGTCTTCTGTTTTCAGGTTGTAAAGCTTTCTGAAATTGTTTCCTTGGCAAAAGAGGCTCAAGTGGACATCACCTTTCAGCTGCCCATCTAAGAAACCCTCACAGTCTCCCTGTTCCCCCCCTCAGCGACCCATGCCTCACTGACAGTAGGACCGACTTCTCCAGAAGATGCATCTAGCTTCATCTCTATCGCCCTACTGGCTCTGTGGCCTGATGGCAAGACTCTGAACAGCTCTCACTTCGAGCAAACAGCCTTCTTGTTTTCCCACACGATCTTTCTTATTTCCACATCTCCTTCTGAGAGTCAATCCTTCAATGTTGCATTGCACCTAAGATGATACGCACAACCCCCTCAGCCTTTAACCCCCTCCTCTACTCACTTCAGCTCTGAGAGCATGACTCGTGATCAGTCTCTGTCTACTACCTGGTTAAAAAACACAGCAGCTGATTCTGTTTTTACTTCAGTTTGTGACAGAAAAATCAGTTTTTAGCCGCATCATTTATACAAGCTAGGAGGTGAAATGACTGCAGAGAAGAATGTTAGTTTCTCAACTTGACCTTCAGGAGTTTAAAGCCCAGCAGCTCTGATTTGATAATGATCTTAATAGAGACACTGCTTTAGAAAAAGTGCTGTTTCCTCCCCACAGCCCTCTGGGTAACTCTACTCCATGCTTCAGGCAGATGTCCACCATCTAGTTCATTACTGATCACATATAGTTTCAAAGCAGCCTTGGGGCCTATCTTTTTAAGTATTAGAGGTTTCTCCTGTTAGCCTCAGCTCCAGACTTCTAAATTAACTTTGACCTCTTCAGACTCAGCTTCACTGATCTTTGCAGGCTTCGAAGCCTGTAAATATTTGCTCCTGTGGTGGAGCTCGTGTTCAGGCATGGTAAACATGGCTGATACATCACAGCCAGCTGGGTTTTTATTCATTTGAGGACGTCTTCCTTTTCAGTTGTTAAAATCTTTAAGGCAGAAATGGGAAAAGCAAAAGATGAGTGACAGCAGGATTCTCTTAGTTCACTTGGTGCTTCTCGCTCCGTTTTATTGATTATGGGTGGGAAATCCTCTGGGTCCTTTCAGCGCTGATGATTAACTGCAAATAGCTGCTGGATGAGGTTGGTGTTGGACCTTTCTAACACAAGAGTTTCAAGAAAACTTTGGGATTTTTCTGACTTTGAAGCACCAATCTCCCAATCAGTATTTTTTGGTCCCCAATATTATCCAAGTCATTGCAGTACAGACATTTGCCACTCTTAACTCCCAGTCTGGTACTTTATTAAAATCAGTGCATGTTTATACATTAGAATCACACTGTCTCTCCTGTTATTTTCCCAACAACAGGAGTTTCTGCAGGACGGCCTTAACGTGCTGCTCCAACATGGGGTTAACGCTGTTGAGAAAGCTACTTTTACGTCCTCACGACTTGCCACTGTACTCGGGGTATAGCATTATTTTTTTTTGTATTTTAAATATATGCAGACATACCCGGGTTGAAACAAACACCTGCAGTATTCAGTAAACTCTAATCTCTGCTCCTGCTAAAGATGTTTTCAAAACTGGCTGCACACAGTATACTGATGGTTGAGGATGACCTGGAGATATTGGGAGTTGGGTTTCAACAGGTACTCCAATACCCGGTCCCTAAAAATCAAGGTAATCAGGTGCCTGGGCTGAAATCTGTGATCGGATCAGAACATCCCCACTTGAAAGCTAATCGTACTTTCTTTGTACAGAACTATTTGAACCTCACATCTTATCCTGGTAGACTATACTATATACTACTAATATACATATACAACAATTTAGCCAACAATAAAATAAAAAAGATATTGGATAGTGTCCTAAATTGTGTCTGTAGTTCTTAACCTTTTGTGTGTGTCTTTGTGTTGTAGGAAATAACCTTTATACTTTTCTTTTTCACAGTGTAAAAGAGAAAAGCTTATAGGCTCATAGTGTCTGAAGCATGTCTTTGTTGTTTTTTTGCTGGTTTTCTCTAATTGGCTGAAGTAGTGTTGAGGAACTAGGAAGAAAAAGCTGCTGATTCCAACTCTCACAAACTGAACCGCATTTCTGATGAATCTCAAACCTCCTCTTGAGTGCAGGTTCATAACAGCTCTCTTAGACTCTCTAAGGTCTTTAAATCATCTCCTGCAGTCCTAACTTAACACGCTAAGTTTCTCTTTGCTTGTTCAGTAACCAGAAATAAACAGTTTGCTGCTGGACTCTTCAGTTAATTTATTAGATGACTGTATCACTTTTATGTGAAATATATCTGGCAAGAGCTCCTCCTGTTGTGCCACAGAACAGCAGCTGCTTCATTTGTTTGTGTAGGTAAGGTCAGAGTCTTGCTAGTCTGCGTCGCCTCAGATGAGCTGTGAAGCAACTGTTTTCTCTCCTTCCCTTCGGCTTCCCCGCCTCAGTGTTGCGAACACAAGCAGACGTGAGTTGTACGTTAGTTTATCTTGTAAATAACCAGACTGATGTTCTCGCTTTGTAACATATTTATGATCCTCACAAAGAAAAGAATAAATACAGAGAGCAACAGCAATTTTGTGTTGTTTTTTTTTTTATCACCGGTGTTGGATGGTTTGAATACAGAAAGTTTTCTAAAACCTGTTTATTTTTAAGCTTAAGCAAACAGAACTGCATCATCCGTAACCATGCTTTTATTAAAAGAATACATAAAGTATACGTTTATGTCAGAACAAGCAGTTTTATCAAGTATTCTGACATTCCATACATTAAAAAAATACAAATATAGCAATTAAATTTCATTGCAGCAGGAGACCTGGCTGAGAAATTTGAGTTTTTGGTAAAGTATTCTCTGTCCACCAGCTTCCATTGGGTCTCCATGGTAACTAGAGGTGGAAATTGTGGCTATTTGAAGGCAGTCGCATCTTATGGATCCATTCCTTTCAAAGACCCATTCATAAAATTGACTTTCTATACGTTTTTATTTTAAGGACAGAAATCTTGGGTAAATCATTTTATCAGGTAAATAATAACTGGGGAGTGGGTGGACATTTTGGATCGAACCCAAAGAGAATGGCTCAGTTTGAATTATTCTAAAAATATTGATTAGTTCATGTGACATGTCTAGACAAGCTTTTAATGTCTGGTCGTTTTATTCTTTTATTTTTACATTTTGTATTGACCCAGACTTGAATGGGTGGGCTATTTTTCCAGCAAATGTTGCACTGTACTGTTTCTGTTATCAGAAACGTGTATCCACATGCTGCTGCCTTTTCTTCGCCTCAGACTCGTCATTTTCTCTTTCTGAGTCTTCAAATGAAGCATGTCCCACTGCTGTCCTCAGATCAGTGCCAGCCAGGCTCTCACCTGCAGCACTGAAGACAACTCTGACGTGATGTTTGCACATTAAATTAATTCAGTTGCATTCCTCCCATTGTGCCAGTGGAGCAGCAAAAAAAAAAGACCAACTCTCTCTGTTCCATAGATTTGGTTTGATCATGAGCTTTAAAAATCAAGGGTCTGCGCCACAGGTCCAGGACCAGCACTTTATGCAGCAGACCCACTACCCCACCAGTTAGAAGTGTTGCATCTAAGCAATGGGATGAAACAAGGACTTGATCTGTAGAAAGAGAACTACAGACTGGCTAAAAAAAAAAACCAAACAAACAAAAAAACAGAACAGGGAGAACCACACTAGCCAACTAACCCGAGAAGGAGGAGTCACAGCTGGAATCCCCGTTATGTCATGATGCCACTCGCTCTGTGGGCCTGAAGCGTATAGCAGAAGCTTCCCCCTCCTAGCTGCTACTAGGAGCAGCCACCACAGCTGGTTTGTCTGCCACACAGCTGGACCGGCCCATCTACTCTAACACCGAGGCTTCAGAGCACCCTTCAAACTCGACAGGGTAGATATGGTGAAGCAGTGGGCCGGAGCTTGCTTCATGTGACTGCTTCATCCAGACCGAGTCAGCTGACTGCTTCGAGTTGACTGGCGGAGTTTCATTTGGCACGATTCAGTGTATTTAAGATGGCTCAAGGTTCACACCCCCGTTCTACACATTATACGTTACGAACAGCTCTCATTTTTGGTGGATTATTGTCATGGAGCAGCCATCTAGGAAGCGTTCCCAAGTGTGGGAATATTTCGATTTGGTGCCACCTAATAAGGTAATGTACATTTAAAGTGTTTATTAGAAAGCCTTTAGCCTATACTATGCAGTAGTGTTATAGTCATGGTATCATGTTATGCAAGAGGTGCAGTAACGGGTTGTTATCTTGGTTTTACAGGTGCAGTGTTTGCTTTGCCCGCAGCTGCTGACGCATAATAATAATAATAATACGTCATCAATGCTGAGGCATTATAGAGCCAAACACGAGAACACTAAGCCTTGTGCCACCAATCAAGGTCAGCATAACATAGATATACATGCAGAATTAGAAAGACTGACAGTTAAATGTTTGTAAGTTAAAGTGAAGTTACTTGTCTTTATTAATTTCTTTATTTTTTTTAGGATCCAGGAAGCAAGAGCTTGATGAAGCTCTTGTGGACTTCATAGTGAAGGACTCCCAGCCTTTCTCTGTATCCAAACCTAGACCACCCAGCCAAAAGGTTCCTTGTCACCCCAGCCTCCTCTGTTCCCTGTGAAAGACTATTTTCCAAAGCTGGAGAAGTTGTCTAAAAAAAAAAGAAACCGTTTGAGAAATTACTTTTCTTGAATGAAAACACCTGAAGTAACACAAGCAACCTCTTTATTACACCAAGCACAATGTCCAAAAACACTCAGTACACCAAGCACACTCCCAAAGAAAATATCAGAATCAGCTTTATTGCCAGGTTCGTACATACAACAAACAAGGAATTTGACTCCGGTACACTTTGCTCTCTAGGTTTCTTTTTTGTTTTTGCGTTATAAGATATATTCTGCATATATCTTTATGTCCTCAAATACATATATACAATATACACATATACAAGGTGGAATTGCAACTTTGGTACTCTATTAAATGTTCATCAGAGAAACAACCTGGGGAAGAAACTGTCTCTGTGGCGGCTGGTTTTAGTAAACAGAGCTCTGTAGCGACGGCCTGAGGGTAAAACTCTGAACAGTTTATGTGCGGGGTGTGCGGGGTCTGCAGAGATTTTTGCAGCTCTTTTCCTGACCCTAGACCTGTATAAGTCCTGGATGGATATGAATGACAAATCAAAAAATTCACTTCATTTTTTTTTTTTTTTGTCATTTATTAAAAAATTGGACAGTGGAATTTCATAAAACAAACGACAATTTTAAGAAGCCAGAATTAGCCTAATTGCTATTTTTCATCTGTAATCCCCTACAGTTTACATTGTTTTAAAATTATTTTTTCATGAGTTAATTACTCAGAATCTTTAATGGGTTACTAAAAACACATATGTACAACACGCAAATATACACACATAAGTGCTATTATTTACACAAGAGGTGCATCACATTCGCAGGGCTTCATTTGGTGCAACAATCACTACTGCCAGTAGATGTCACCCAAGGGAATGAATGAACCTTCGGGTAGTGAACCAATTTATGACACAATGGTTCAAAATGATTCTATGCTTCAAAAAGCCTAATTTTAACATCACTAGTAGAGAGAGATACTGGAAGTCCAGGTAAAGAGGAAACCGCCCACACCTCAAAGGTACAAGCAGGAAGCAGACAAAAACAAACAGGGTTAGCTCAGGATCAGGTCAAACTGGCATAGTTACTCTGGCTTGATGATTACCACATGGGCAAAACACTAAATACTCCTCCCAGGTACACACAATCAGCCAAAGATCAGGAACACCTGTAGAGAGTCAGCAGTGGGTCCAGGAGGACCTCTGGTGGACAAGCACAGAATCACACTCACAATTCCCAACAAAGTGGACATTTATGTTTAAGAACCGATGTTTATCTTGAGAAATTCAAAAATTCGGTCAGCTTAGTTTTACAACTAATTAAAAACAATTATTGCTATGTCTTCAAACAAACTGTCACAATACAAAATCAAAAAGGCAGATAAAACATTATTTTAATAAAATAATATTTTAAGAAATTATTGGCTGAATTAGAAATCAACCTTTTAGGATCATAGATTTTTTATGTTGTTTAATGTTCTATCCTTATTTTAGTGAAATAATATTTAAGTTAATATTATTTGTTGGAATAGAAACCTAATAACCATTTGTGGCTAGCTGATTCTTAATGTTGATTAATTAACCATGCATTATTGAGACATTGCAATTTTTTGTTGTGATATACCTACTATTTTTGTTGAGTTTTGTTTTAATATATTATTTGAGATGAGAATTGCATGCTTCTACTGCAATGACCTACATTCATGACATATCAATGTTGAATGAACTTTTTAAATTTTCATAAAATTCACCCTAAATCCAAATAACCCTAACTTTTTGTAAGTAGTGTATTTATCTTGACATTCTACTGTAAAGATAAACTAAATACATGACATTTACATACAATGGTTCGTTAACATACAAAACCAACTCTGGACTTAAGTGGAACTGTTAAGCTGTGGCGGAAAGGCCAATAAAGTTAAAAAACCTTCTCGTACTCGTACTCGTCGTCTTCCGCTTATCCGGAACCGGATCGCGGGGGCAGCAGACTCACTAGAGATACCAAGACATCCCTCTCCCCAGACACCTCCTCCAGCTCCTACGGGAGGAGCCCAAGGCGTTCCCAGGCCAGCCGAGACACATAGTCCCTCCAGCGTGTCCTGGGCCGTCCCTTGGGCCTCCTCCTGGTGGGACGTGCCTGGAACACCTCCCGAGGAAGGCATCCAGGAGGCTTCTGGTATAGATGCCCGAGCCACCTCAACTGGCTCCTTTCGATGTGGAGTAGCAGCAGCTCTACTCCGAGCTCCTCCCGGATGGCCGAGCTCCTCACCCTATCTCTAAGGGAGTGCCCGGCCACCCACAGAGGAAGCTCATTTCAGCCGCTTGTATCCGAGATCTCGTTCTTTCGGTCAAGACCCAAAGTTCATGGCCATAGGTGAGGGCGGGAACGTAGACCGACCAGTAAATCGAGAGCTTCACTTTTCGGCTCAGCTCTCTTTTCACCACAATGAACCGGCATAGCATCCCCATTACTGCGGCAGCCGCACCGATCCGTCTGTCGATCTCCCGCTCCATTCTTCCCTCACTCGTGAACAAGACCCCGAGATACTTGAACTCCTCCACTTGAGGCAGGAACTCCCCTCCAACCTTAAAGAGGACAAGCCACCCTTTTCCGGTCGAGAACCATGGCCTCCAACTTGGAGGAGATGATCTTCAGCCCAGCCACCTGAAATCGGATTGGCCCCCCCAGGTGCCCCCCCAGATGATTAACTTGTCACGACACATGGCCATTCCTCTACAGTAGCAAGCGGCATGTAACTTCCCCCATTTTCACTGTGTAATGAGGGGAAGGACCAGCTGGTAGCGGCAATGCGCAACTTCAGGTTTTTGCCAACCACCAATAAACCCAAGAAGAAGAAGAGCCACGTAAAGAAGATGAGAGCTGCAAGGAGAAGATGCAGAGGATCACAGCATAGAGGAACACTGTACAACCTGTTTGACTCCAAGATAAAATACCAGATAAACAACATCAAAGTAAATTTAACAGTGGTTTCCTGATAAGGCAATGTTTAAAATAACTTCTGTGTTACGTAGGAGATCATGTTTGGTAGTTCAGCAATAACTACAAGTCGCGTGCATCAAACTAACGTTACACGGCATCTACAGACAGCCGCTCCACATTTCTGTCTTTATTTAATATGGGTTGTCGCAATATGGGTTTTTTCTCTAATGATTTAAGAGCGATGAAACTAGCAGACAGCGGATTGTTGCTCTGATGGTTAGGTGAAATGTAACGAGATGATGCTACCCTGTTAAGAAGCTGAAAAGTTTTGTTCATGGTTCAGAACTTTCTAGGTATTCCATGCAAATAAACTTCACTTACTAACAGTTTGAGTACTCAATTTACAGCCTTAATCTGTTTACCATGACTTCTTGAGGTAATAACAGGGGAGTTGATAACATTGTGTAAGTAGTATTTGGAGCGATATGATTGAGAATGAAAAGCAGGGAGACAGGATACACGACTTCTTTTTAATAGGAAGCACATTAGGCACAAATCAAATAGAGTTCAGCTCTGGTATCAGCAGCCTTGATGCCTCCCACCCTGGGACCAGTTAGGAGAGGGAATGTTAGACACAAGCCAGCCAACCATCAGGTCAGAATATCTACAGAAACAGTCACTACCCAGTTCAGTAATTACCTTCAGATTTCCATTATTTTAAAATGTTGTTTGCTGCTAATGTGTGTTGTTTATGATAAATATGTGGATGGGATTTTATTTTGAAAATACTCATATTTTTGGTTTAATGTAGTTCTACCGAGGGAGGAGTCTAGAACCACAGAGGCCTCTGCCTCCCCCCCATAGCTTCATCACAATGGTGTCATTGTTCAAACGTTGATGCCAAGTGTTTTACATTTTGTCAGTTTTTTGTGTTACATTGTTAATAAACTGGAAATTATGTACACAAATCTCATCTCCTGTGTACTTGGTATGTACTTAAATATAAATACAGTTAGAAACTGATTGTTAGAGAAACAAAGTCATTCTCATAGTTTGTGGACCCCCGCTGGCCCCCCCCAATGATAAAAGTCTGGCTCCGCCCCTGGTTCCACGGCTGGGACGAAAACCACACTGCTCCTCCTGAAGCTGAGGTTCGACTATCCGCCGGACTCTCCTCTCCAATACCCTGGCGTAGGCCTTACCAGGGAGGCTGAGGAGTGTGATCCCCCTGTAGTTGGAACACACCCTCCGGTCACCCTTCTTATGAAGGGGGACCTCCACCCCAGTCTGCCAGTCCAGAGGCACTGTCCCCGACCGCCACGCAATGTTGAAGTGGCGTGTCAACTGTGACAGCCCTACAACATCCAGAGACTTGAGGTACTCAGGGCGGATCTCATCCACCCCCAAAGCCCTGCCATCGCGGAGCTTTTTAACCACCTCGGTGACTTCAGCCTGGGTGATGAAAGAGTCCCCCAGCCTCTGTTTCCACCAGGGAATGCATGATGGCAGGATTGAGGAGACCCTCGAAGTACTCCTTCCACCGCCCAATAATGTCCCCAGTCAAGGTCAGCAGCCTCCCACCCTCACTGTAAACAGTGTTGGCGAAGCACTGCTTCCCCCTCCTGAGGCACCGGACGGTTTGCCAGAATCGCTTCAAGGCCAATCGGTAGTCCTTCTCCATGGCCTCTGACACAGCTTGGTCTCACGGTACCAGTCAGCCGCCTCAGGAGTCCCAGAAGCCAACCACGGGCGATAGGACTCCTTCTTCAGCTTGCCAGCGTCCCTTACTGCCGGATTTCCGCCGTGACAGGCAGCGCAGACCTTACGGCCGCAGCTACGGGCAGCACCATCGACAATAGATGCGGAGAACATGGTCCACTCGAACTCTATGTCTCCAACACCCCTGGAAACTGGTCAAAGCTCTCCCGGAGGTTGGAGTTGAATACATCCCTGGCCAAGGGCTCCGCCAGACGTTCCCAGCAGACCCTCACTATGCGCTTGGGCCTGCCAAGTCTGTCCGGCTTCTCCTCTTCCAGCGAATCTAACTCACCACCAGGTGGTGATCAAAGGAGAGCCCCTCTCTTCACCTGAGTGTCCAAAACATGCGGCCGAAGGTCTGATGATACGACAACAAAGTCGATCATTGACCTCCTGCCTAGGGTGTCCTGGTGCCAAGTGCACTGATGGACAGACCTTATGTTTGAACACTGTGTAAATTTTGTACAATCCGTGACTAGCACAGAAATCCAATAATAAAACACCACTCGGATTCAGATCGCGGAGGCCATTCTTTCCGATCACGCCTCTCCAGGTGTCACTGTCGTTTCCTATGTGGGCGTTGAAGTCCCCCAGCAGAATAATAGAGTCCCGACAGGGACGCCAAGAAGGCTGGGTACTCTGCACTACCGCTCGGGCCGTAGGCCGAAACGATAATGATAACGCGCAGGGATGCGACCCTCTCATCCACTGGGGTAAACCCCAACACGAGATGGCTGAGCTGGGGGGCAACAAGCAAACCCACCCCAGCCCGCCACTTCTTCCCGTGGGCCACTCCAGAGTAGAAGAGAGTCCAGCCCCTCTCGAGGAGATGGGTTCCAGAGCCCACGCTGTGCGTGGAGGTGCGCTGGTCTCTTTTCCTCCACAGGCTGCCAGCGGCACAACGATCTGGCAGCAACTGATGGACATCTTCAGCCATAAAGATGAGGATGGGTACTTGCCTATGAGAGACCAAAAATAACAAAATGAAAAATAAACAAATAAATACACATATAAATGTATAAATAAATAAATACACATATAAATGTATAAATAAATAAACTTAAGAAGAAATAAATACACATATAAATGTATAAATAAATAAACATAAGAAGAAATAAATACACATATAAATATATAAATGCATAAATGAATAAATATAAAAATAAATAAATAAAATTTGTAAATGTTTTATTTATCTTTTATTCATTTATTTTCTCCTTTTTGTGTTTTATATTTATTATTTATTTATTATTTATTTATTATTAATTTCCAATCCAAGAAAGTAGGATAAAAAATGTGAGATCCATACACATAAAATTTTTAATTACAAACCCCCCCTTTTTGGCGACTTTTTTGAAATTTTTTCTCCATATATTTTTGGGGTTGCAATTTGAGACGGCCCCCTGCGCATTTGAGGAGCACGAGCTCTGCTGGGGCCCAAAATGCAAGTCCCCCAGCGCGGTGGGGGCTTTTTTTTGGGGAAAAATCGATTGCGCTGTCTCCCTTGCTGGGGTTGCAGAGAGGTTTGTTGTGTAAAGGCAATTTTCCGCTGATGATTTTTGGGGGAAAACCCGAATCGTAAATTCTTTCTAACGGCCATCTTCCCCCAGACTGCCAAAATAGTGGAGTCAACCCCCACATCCCTCTCAGCTTGGGGCTGATTGAATCCTCTATGACCCTGCAAAACGAAAATGGGGGAGGGAAGTCATTGGGTTTTTTTTGGTCAATATCATTTACCAATGCCCTTAAAACATTGGCATGGCTGTAAAAAACCCCTCCATGGGGGCCTCGAGGTAGCGCAGGATCGGGCTCATACACAGAATTCTAACAATATGCCGAGACAAATTCAGACCACCCACCTCATTAACATAGGGAAACAAGAAAAGCAGAAATAAATAAATGTGGAAATGTAGAAATCAAAAATAAATGTGGAAAAATAAGTAAAAGTATAATATATAAATTATGAATAAATAAATGTATAATGAAAATTTGGAATGTAAAATACAGAAAAAAATGTGGAATTAATAAAAGTATTAATAAAAAAATTATGAAAAAATAATGTATAATGAAATGTGGAAAGTAAAATCAGAAATAAATGTAGGAAAAAATAGAAAAAAAGTATAAATAAAAAATGCATGAATAAATAATTTTAAAAATAAAACTGCGATTTGGAAATTCATGTAAAAAGAGAGTTTGGTTTTTTTTATTGAAAAAAACTTTTTTAAAAACTCGGTTAAGTCAACAGTCCCCAGTAGCATTAACATTTTACAATGAAAATTATTTAAAAGTTAAAAAAAATTTTGATAGTTTTTTTTCAACTTTTCATTGAATATTTTCTGAATATTGATTTCATTTTATTTGAGGCCCCAGAAGCTCCCGTCTTTCCCCTTTCCTGTTTTGGGGGACCTGATAAAGCGTTCCTCTCAGCTGTGAGGCCATTTTTAAGCTCACACTTCGTGCACTGCACTCTGATAATACCCGTACACCCTGGGTATTTGCACCTGCCCTTTTTTGCCTGATAGCAGGCCATGATCAGTGCTGTCCCAAACGAAAGGGGCCGGTGGAAAACTGGTGCAGTGGTAACTCTGCTCCGATTCCCAGCCAGGTCTTCCTCAACATGTTTGGGGGTCTTCCCCATTTCTTCTTACACTCCATGCAAAGGAATCTTGCAACCTCACTTTTGAACTGGAGCAGGCTCTGGACCTCTCTTTGTGGGATGCTGCAGTCCCTGCAGTCCCTGTGGTACAAAAGCCAAGCGTTGACGAGGGTGAAATCCATCATGTGGAATACAATCCTGTGGTACCACTTCTTAGACCTCAGCTTTGTTCGGTAAAGAGCAATGAGTGAATGTAGGAGATCCACTCTCCCATGCTTTTGTTTAGGTCTGGACGATCTAGGGCATATAACCTCCACTGCTTTTTTGTTTCTTGTCCCATCTTTGCACAGACCTGTGGGATTAGCTGAGGCAAAGGTTGAGAGGAGTGTGACTGCACGGGTTTTATACCATTTCACTGCCCTGAGCTGGACTCCATCATGCTTTTTTCTTTTTCCCTTTAAAGGCCCCCCTGCCCTTTTTTTTTCATTGCCAGATCTGCAGAGAAGCTGCATCCTGCCATGCGATTTTGGCGCACTGTTCCAACACAGTGGATCTTTTCCTTCTCAAGAGTGACTTGGAGATCTACACTGGTAAACCAGTTATCAAAAAACAGCTTGTGGGACTGGTTCCTTGGAATTATGCTTGCAAGTCTTAAAACGATGTTGCCACTTGCCCCGATGTCTGGCATTCCATCCATTGGCAAGATTGCATCAGTGTAGAGCTCAAAGTTGTGGGCCAGACCTGTGTTGCCTGTCAAGACAAACACTTTGTAACCCCAGCGCTTTGGTTTTTGCCGGTTGTACTGTTTGAGGCTACTCTTTCCCTTGAATGGCACAACTTGTTCATCAATGCATAGCTTCTCATCCATTGGGATTGCTTTGAAGCTTTCCTGCAGTGATGAAAGTAGGGGACGCACCTTGAACAGCTTGTCATAGCCAGGATGTCCTTGGCGGATTTGTTCTATGTTGTTTGCAAAATGGAGGTTGCGTTTTATTGCCTCCCAGCGATGCATGGTCATCGTATTTGCTACACATTCCACCCTTGTGGCTGTGCTCCAGTACATCCGGGATCCTGGCAGCAAATTCCTAAAAACTGCTCCAACTCCTCATAGGTAACGGACAGTGGTTTCTTTGGGTCTTGCTGGCACGCAAAGAGGTTAGATTGCTCCACCATGTTCTCAATGCAGGCTTTACTAAGCAGGCCCCTGAAATACTCAATGGGAGACTTCACGCATGTGGCTTGGGGTAGACTGCCTTTCCATTGTGGGACTGGAGAAATGCTCCTGCTTTTCTTCCAAACCAGCCCTTTGGTCTTTTTTGGTGCTTGCTGTGGAGGAGGTGGACCAAATATAGTCATATGCAATATGGAAAGGACGCACAAATGCATTATTATAGCAGACTCTAGAATATTAGTGCATACCATCAACATGCCGGGCTAGCAATACAATGGTAATCTTAATGGTACAGTGTTACCATATGGCAACATCCACATTTTAACAGTTTAACATAAAATTATCAAATACAGTCCAATAAACCACAGAATAGTGAACTTACCTCACTTGAGTATGTATTTTTTCCCTGTCAAAAAAAGAAAAACACTTTTTTTGATGATTTCTGAGGAGTCAAATGGTGAGGCTCCTCCCTGCAAAGAGGTCTGCAGAAAAGGGCGTCAAAATTCTCTCCAGAAAGTCATGTGACAAATTTAAACACTGCTATTTGTTCTCTTAGGATCCCATCTCTCTTTCAGTGCACTACATCTTAAAAGTGGAGGTACTGTGTGTGTGTGTGGAAGGAATTTAATGGGTTTGTTACCAAATGTCAACATTCTACCATAGAGGGTAAGGGTTGTCCTGTGAATACCAGCCCAATAAGGCGATGGTATTAGGACAAAATTGAAAGGGATGAGCCAAACTCTGGCATTATTGAACAGCAAAAACTCTGTACACACACAGAATGAATTCACACAATTTTTTAAAATACAAGATTTTATTAACAAAAATAAGTCAACTCAAAGTCAAACATATTTCAATCAACAAACTCTTTTCTATGCTAAAACAATCCAACTAAACTACCAAGCAGAATGAAAGAATAAGGAAGACTAATGGGATATGTAGCATATAAACAAGTTGATCAAAGATGGTTGAAAACCATGACCGAAAGAGTGATGCAACATTACCATGCAATGTTTATGTTTGAGAACCAAGGATTATCTTGAAGAATCTGGAAATAAAGTTAGGTTGGTCTTGGAACCAACTTAGGCAATAATTGGTATACCTTCAAACAACCATTCACAATGCAAGATCAGATTTTTTTAAATAAAATAATATTTTAAAGAATGATTTGCTGAATAAAACCAACCTTCTGGATAACCAATTCTCAACGGTGTTTAATTAGCTGCCTTTATTTATTTAAGTAATATTTAAAGAAATATTATTAAGGAAATAGTAAAATATTTAAGGAAATATTTTAAATAAGAACCAAATCTTTGAGAAATTGGGCTCAATGGTGTTTACTTAGTTGTCAAGTTTAGCAAAATAATTTTTAGGGAAATATTATTTCCTAGCTTGAAAACTAACAACCTTTTTGGCTAAATGATCTTTAGTAGGCAAACACGTGTTCTTAGCCGTTAGCGGTTAAAGCTAACAAAAGAAGCTTATAGCTTATCATCAGAATCAAACACATACTTTTAAAACACCACTAATAAAAGGGGTTAAAATGCATAAGGATGGACGGCGTGCTATGGCTGATCTGTGTTTAAAATCTCCCTTTAAATAAAGTTTGTCTCAACTTTAAATAAAAACACAAACACAGAACACAAACTGAGCACATGTGCTGAGTAGATAATCTGTTAGCACTAAGATGGTTGAGTTTTCAACACAAACAAAACCAAAGGTCATAAAACGAAAATTGTTTAGATTATTTCATTCTAAACTACTTCTCTCTCTGCCCAAAACTCAACCTCTTACGCGAACCGTGCTGAGGAAAAGTTGTCCGGGGCGAAGAAGTTTGAAGAAAACATCCACAGTGAACAAAGGGTTAACTGCAGCTAACCTCCGGAGCTGTAGGGTGAGGCGGCTCGTTCTGTCAGGCCAGCCAAACTGCACGTTACTGCTGTAGCCAGGGTGATGCGGTCCCGTTGTCCCGGGAAAACTGCTCCACTCAGCTTCGTAGAGACAGGGTCTCTGCTGGGAACTCTCTAGAAAACAGTTTGATTCTGTAGACCTCAGAGAGAAAAGTCAAGCAATGCTTGTACCTTAATTACCCTGTTCATGCATAAATACCGGATACACAAACAGCAATTCATTCGTACTTAACTTAGTGCATATGATCGCGTGATCGTATGACACTCTTGGATCCAGTTTGAAGAGTTTATGTCTGTTTGCCTGCAAAGAGACATTAGCGCGCTGTGTCCCTCCGTCCAGTTCCTCTGGGGACCTGCGTGGAAGAGGTCAGTTTGTTGCGAAAGCGGGGTTTTTATTCGGACAGTGACGTCACGGGAAGTCCGCTGTTATTCCCCGTTTCTGGCTGTGCTGGAAGTAGGTTAATGCGATTTATTTTGAAAGTTCCAGAAAAGTTTGTACTGGCCTTTCATTTTGTAACCCATGGCTGTGGTCCCAACATCACTATAGTAAAAAATATATGCAACGATTATTGTACACTGTGCAACTTTCAGATGTGTTGAGTACACGGTGAAAAATAAAAAACAAAACTCTATAGGGTCAATAGAAGCTGACCAAGACTAAAACTTTTAAAACTGATTAATTACCTTTATACATTTTTAAGAAATAGTTGATTAAAAATATTAATACAGTTAGTAATAGTTATTATTTTTGTTTCTTTAGGCTTTCATTTGAGGTAAATTCAGTGTTTAGGCCAATTCAAAATTATCCCAGAGTAAAGGGTGGTGGCCATACACAATACAGGTCATGCAGTTCATCACCAAATATATTTAAGAATATGCTTCAAGCATCACATTTTATATTTATCACATCACAATTACTTATATTTATCCCTGCTTGAAAGTCAGCTTTCTTCGCCTCCACTGTGCTACTTGTGAAAGAATTGTGAACCTAAAACAAAACTCATACAAGCTAAGATCCCTTAGCTTTCGGCAGCTGTTAAAAGGATTAATCTGCTTTAATATTACATTAAGTCAGAACAGTTCAGTTCCAACTGTTTCCAAAATGACAATTTTTATTTAAGTAAAATGTTTGCTACTGATAGGGAATGACACAGGCATCTCTCAAAACACAGGTACTCTTTCAGGTCAAATTGTCTGGATCTTCAAGTAAAAAAAAAAAAATCTGGTTCTTACCAGCTCTTGAAATGACCCTCTTGTGATAAACAGAACCCATTATTTTACGTTTACGTTATTTTATGTTCATATCTATGTATCTAAAGCCATATCTGTGGTTTTCTGACACACTCTTCAATCCTAACAAGCACATAGAGGACATTGGGAGTGGATAAGAAGAAAAATATCTGGAGAGACAGATGTTTCCACTTTTATTTGGCAGGAGAACAAGCAACTTTCTGGAGTGAACATGGAAGCACTCTTTCATGTCAAGATAAAAGATGGATGATCAGTCACCGAAACTGTGTTCACACCTTCAGATCCACCAGGGCCTGAACAGCACCACATTTTCACATCAGCAATCTAGGCAGGACAGCATGAGCTCTGCTAACAGGACCAATGAACCTCAAAATATGTTAGCTGAGCTTAATATTTTATTTTATCATGCATGTTGTTTTAACCACCAGTGGAATTTGCATAGAAAACAAAAACAAAGGAAATTAGTTTAAAACCAACTTTTACAGACAACCCCCTACTTGGTACTCTTTAAAGAATATAGAAAACTGAAAAACCTGGCATCAAGAAGTCAAATAAGAACAAGGACACCAGTAATATCCTGATTATCCAGTGTCAGTCTCCTCCTGTATTTGACCTTACATCCTGTTTGTAGATTTGACTTCCAATTAATGTAAGAGTCTATCAAGCTGAAAAGACATGTCTCTGTAATTCTTGACTCTGAGACCGAGGTTCACCTCCCAGGAGGAATACAACCCCAAACATACAGGTGAGACTATAATGGAATGGTTTAAGTCAAAGCAAATTCAGGTGTTAGACTGAGAAACCTCCAAATCTGATTAGTTTGAAAAAACATTCCTCTAAAAATGCAGGGAGTTTGTGCCTCTTGCTGAGATTGAACATTTGTAGAACATCTTAAAAATCCCTTCATTAGTCTATACATGGGGGGTCCTGCTACATGACCTCTGCAGAGGTTTGGTGGAAGAACAGAATAAAAACAAAAGTGTCCACTTCTGTTCCCAGTGGAGACATTTACCAGAGGAACAAAGTGAGAAAAAAGGTAAATTCTTAAAGAAATTCAGTTCATGGCTTCCAGAAAAAGCCTGACTACTTACTATCAGTACCCATCAGTCGCACGGATCTGAGCAGTGGGAGATGGTGGATGTGAACGCTTCCTCACTGCGTGCTACATCTATTTTACAGACCCCCAGCAGGACCCTATAGCACGCGCTCAATTTGGACCATTTTAATTACTTGCCAATTCAGGGGGAAAGTTAAAATTAGCTCCCAGGCTGCCAGCAGCTCCTCATTCAAAAGTTATTACACCCTGAAGCAGCTCATTTCATAACGTCGGCCTTTCTTTGGAAGGGCTGAGGATGACAAAGGATTTGTCACTGACCTGTTTGAAATGGAAACGTCATAAAAATCTAATTTATGATTTATGTGTGTGTGTATGTGTGTATTTTTTTCAGGCAAACCCACTGTTTAAGAATCTGATGGTGTATGCAGTTCTAGACTTCACAGCAGCTAAATCTGTCTTGAACCCTGCTGTTGGATGACATCAGTCTGACAGCCCACTGGGTTCTACTCTCACCAACTGGGATAAAACAGCAGCCCTGGGGCCTCACTAAGACTGCTGCTTGAAACCACGTCTGCACAGAAAGTCTCACCTGTTTTGAGAAAGAGTTTATCGTTTTTGGTAAGCTGGTAACACTGTGGGTGTTGCTATAAAATAAAATAGATAAATCAGATATTTTATTTTTCTTATAGAATATTGGTGAAAGATTTCAAAAGATATTTTAACAATACCATTTTTTTTCATACAAAGTATGACTTTCAAACTTTCAAAGATTATGGAAGAGGAAGAAGACAATTTTGAGCTCGCCTATGTTTGCCTTTATTTATGCAAACTGAAGAGCTAACACCAAACAACACAAGATTTTACATAGAATGCTATTTAGTCATCACATTAAGAACCATTTGCTATTTCTGCTTTTTGACCTTTACCATGCCTCACAAACATATTCATCTTGCTTTAACTTTTTCAGATTTTGCCATGTCAGAACAACAAACTAGAGAGTAGTAGATCTTAAATCAGATTTTATGACAGCTGATGATAGACCAACACAAAGTAGGACATAATTGTAGAGGGGAAGGAAAACCATCATAACAAAAATCTTTAAAATGTAGTGTGCATGTGGGAACTCCAGCTCCTTTTAGAGAACCAGTTATTTTGTCTCAGCTCACTTAAAAGAGTGGCCCTTAAGATTTTTGTTGCTTGGATAATTTTACTGTCCACCATCATATAAATATAAGTGCAAAATGTAGTACTCTCTGTGAGGAGTTGAACCTGAAACACTTTGTCATTTTGGTTCTGTTTGTTTTCATTGAGAGCCTGGCATTGACTGTTTTCACCTATCATTGTCTACTTGTATTATAATTACTTTATTGGTCCAGTGTCTTTTAGAAATCCCAGCAGTGTTTCTACATCTGTCAAATGCATGTTATCCTCTTACTGCCTAAAATGTATTTTTAACTTTACAAGAAAATAATTGTGATACTGAATTAGGTAAAGCTTGTTCATATGAATGCACCACAAAAATGCAAATAAATTTATGCAGGATGAAAATGGGTGACATTGGTCATTATCGAGCATACAACTATTTGAAGCAAGTGTTCCAGTCTCAGATGTGTAAGTGATTTGATTGATGCTGTCATTGTTAAACAGGACATTGAGACTGAATTACAACATAAGTTGTTGTACAATTCATTCCTGTTCAACGTCACTCTTTCGATTAGAGCTTTAATACTGACAAATGTGGTAAGATTCTGAGCATCTGTGTACAATATGCATCAAAAGGTAATTTGGCTGCATTAAGAACAAAGTGTTTTTTTATAAACTCCAAAAGGTTTTAGAAACCCATGACATTTGTGAGAAGTTTTAGTCCAGTTAAAGATCAAACCACAGGACTGAGACAGCTCTTTTAGGAGTTTTTAACAACATTCTTTTAAC
>JAHHUM010002698.1:113365-130865 GCA_036173005.1 Crenichthys baileyi | reverse complement strand
CGTTTCCCACACAAGCTGAGCATATCTACGCATCTCCTGCATGGAGAGATTCTCTGTTATGCAATGCATGGTCACATCATACTGCACGCTAATGTAGAGGTTGTGAAGAAACAAGGACTTAAAAGTGTCGTCTTCTTCAAGACCTGGAACATAACATCCCTGAAAATAAGGTGTCTTTAAACGGTGGAAATATTCTCTGGGAGGTTCATACTGTTTTTGGAAAACTGTCAAAGCATCAATAGTGGCAGCGGCTTCATCTCTGTAAACATGGTACTCTTCTCTAAGAGCCTGGCAGAGAGCTGGATAACTGTCACTAATTTTGGGAGGAAGCGTTTTTATGAACACATGAACACTCTTAGCTGTTGTTTTCCAAATAAGCCTCAGCTTCTCACGATCGGAAGGAAAACGCAAGACAAGAAGACAATGTTCAACCTCAAGCAGGTAAGCATCAATATTTGACTCCTGGCTACCAGGATCAAAACCTTCTATGTCCTTAGCAAGGGATTCAAGCTGTTTGAAACGGACACCATGCTCCCAAGGTGGACCATATCCATCTGAGAAGTCAAGCTGGTTAAGTTCATGAAATGGTGGAAGATCATGATCTAACCTCTGGGGAAGGAAACAAGTTTTCTCATGCTTTAAATGAGAGCTTTCTAATGAATGGAGTCATGCAAGTGGTGGTGGGTCAGGTTGGATTGAGTCACCTGAGAACCATGTGCGTCTCTCCTGGCCCCTAGGGGTCGACACAGAGTCAGAAGGGAGAGGGGTGCCGATCAGGCCGGAAGGCTGCTCCTTCCACCTAATTGTCCCACTTGTGCACGCTGAGTCCATCACTTGGCCATCTTGGTGGTTTTTCACTGCAATGGGATTTGGCAGGAAACCACTGGAGACCATCTGACTTCCAACACATCTGTTAAGGTCTGTGGAAGTAAGTTGAACACTTGGACTAAATTTAGGAAGGGGAGACTCTGACCTAGGTGCTGGATGGCTGCTGTCTGAGTCTGCCCCCTGCTGTGGCTGCTGTGAGTGAAAATGCAAATTAGGTACCTGGAAGGTGGGGGTCTGCCCCCCCCTTTTGGGATGAAGCTTCCTTGAGCTCATCAGCCTTCAGGTCCTCTAACTTTGCTTCAGCTTTCTCCATCCTCTCCTCAGCTTTTGAGAGCTCAAGCTTTGCAGCATTCTCTCTTTGAAGGGCCATCTGATGGTCAGTCTGTAACTGAAAATATATTTTAGCTTCCAGTTGTGATTTCTGCTGATACAACAAGGTAAGCTGACAAAGAACATCTGAAATTAGAGCATCTCTAGTCGGACACTTAATGAATTTTACCAACTCCTGAATCCTCTCATCACATGCAGCAAGGTCAAACTGATTTAAAACATCCCGCTCATCTGGAGACAAACGGATGAAATCAGCAACAACAGCTTTCTGCATCTCCACGTCTGCTGAATTCATAATGGAGTTTGATTCCATCATTCTGGCACACCGTAGGCGACTGTGGCTTAGTAGGAAGAGTAGTCGTCTTGCAATCAGAAGGTTGTGGGTTCGATTCCAGCTTCCTCCTGCCATATGTCGATGTGCCCCTGGGCAAGGCACTTAACCTCAAGTTGCCTACCGATCTGCGTATCGGTGTATAAATGTGTGAGCGTTAGTGAGTGCGAATGGGTGAATGTGGCTTCAGTGTAAAGCGCTTTGAGCGGTCTGTATGACTGGAAAAGCGCTATATAAGTTCAGTCCATTTACCATTTACCATTTACCACACACTACAAAACAACAACAAAGTTATTAGAATATTGCTAAAAGCAACACATGTAACAAATGTCTGTCCAGCTATATGTGTATTTTTGACTATACATATATTGCAAACATTTGTATGATTGTAAAATGGGCACGGAAGTTGATCATTCAACCTGTGACTTATGACAACACTATGCTTGAAGTGTTACAATGCTACTCCTTTCTCTAGGGATATTTGTGATTTTAACATTAATTTTTCACCTTTCTTGGGAGGAACTAGTGATTAGACACTACTCTTCACCTTGAAGGGAATTTTTGTTTAAAATGCAAAGGAAAAAGAAAATTGCTACACCTCCTAAGTGTAATAATTGCAATTTGACTTTTGACACACCCCCCTTTATGGCAGGGTGGATTAGATTAAATTTGGGATTTAATCTGGAAATAAATCCTGTTCTTTCAAAACATATAACAAACTATAAAGTTACTGAATGGATACATGCATCAAAATTAGGTCAGATACTAAAATTAACTGCAAAGTTAAATCAGTTTCAGATTGTGGTCTTACACAAAACACAGCCTCTGGATACAGATGTGCAGCAACTGTCTGGACAGTGAGGTTAACTGAAGTTAAACCAAGTCTCAAGTTATTTGCTTGCACAGAAGAAACCAGACTGAGTCAGAACATCTAAAATTTGCCTATGTAGCAGAGTTGATTGTTACTAGCACGGAGATATTGGAGTTATTAATTTTTGACGATAGTCTAAAATTGTGAACTCCTGTAATGTCACGAGTTATGTTCCCTCACATATAATCAGTGACATCTGATGTTAGAACTCTGATGTTTTGAGTCCTATTGTGACCAGTGACAGCTGGTTTTAAGCTAATCACTTGGTACATCAATAATGTGCAGTTGTGGTTTATTCATTCACATTTATGTACAGTGCAAGCTGTTCATGATAATGGCCACCCAGGGACGCCATGATGTTGTGATATTCATCTGACAATAATTATTTAATATTAATATAACTATTTTATCAAATAATATTCGGTCTGTTAACGGGTTTTTGTCCTGTGAATACCCAAGCACAAGTAAGGCGATGGTATTGGAAGAAACTGAAAGGTGTGAGCCGAGCTCTGAACATTATTGAACAGCATTAATCTCGTACCACACATGGACTGAATTCACACAATTTCTTAAAATACAATAATTTTATTAACCAAAATAAGTCAACTCAAAGTCAAACATATTTCAATCAACAAACTCTTTACTATGCTAAAAACAATCCAAACTAAACTACCAAGCAGAATTAAAGAATGACGAAGAACTAATGGGCTATGTACAATATATAAACAACGTTGATCAAAAGATGATGAAAATATGACCAAAAGAGGGATGCAAACATTACCATGCAATGTTATTAGGTCTGAGAACCAAGGATTATCTTGAAAGAAATCTGGAAATGAAGTTAAGTTACCTCTTGGAACCAAACTTAGTCAGTAATCAGAAACAGCTTAGACAAACCATTCACAATGCAAGATCCAGATAAGATATATTTTTAATAAAAATTATGTTTTAAAGAATGATCTGCTGATAAAACCAACCTTTGGATGACCATGTCTTAACGGTGTCTAATTAGCTGCCTTTATTTATTGAAATAATATTTGAAGAAATATTATTAAAGGTAACGGTAAATTTATTTAAGGAAATATCTTTGAAAGAGCCAAATCTTTTGCTGGAGAAGAAATGGGGCTTATGGTGTTACTAGTTATCAAATGTAGTTAAAATGATTTTAGGGACATTATTTATGGATGAAAACTAACTATGTTCTGGGTAAATACCTCTTCAGCAGCAAGCGCGTAGTCCCTAGGCTGTTAGGGGGGGGGGGGGGTGGGGGGGTTTTTTTTTTTTTTTTTTTTTTTTTTTTTTTGGGGGGGGAACACGGTTTTAAGCTAACAAAGGAGGCTGATAGCTTAGCATCCAGAATCAAAACACACACACTTAAAATTACGTCAATAAAGGGGTTAAAATGCATAAGCCAGCGCGTTATGGTCAATCTTCTGTGTTTAAAATCACCCTTTAAATAAAGTTCGTCTTAACTTTAAAAACACAAACACAGAACACAAAGCTACAGCCTACTAGCACTAAGGTAGCAGTTTCACACAACAAAACCAAACTTCATAAAAAAATGAAAAACGTTTAGATCATTTCATCCTAACTGTTATTCTATTAATCACTATGCCCAAACCTAAACCTCTGACCATGCTGAGGAAAAGAGGTTCGGGGCGGCGCGAAGTAAGTTCTGAGAGAAAGAAAACGTCCACAGTCAACAAGCGGTTAGCCTTCGGGCTAAACCTAGCGAAGCGTGTCGGTGGGGCGGCCCGTTCTGACGGTACGGCCAAAACTGCCACGGTTACCGGATAATTGCAGCTACTCGTCGTCCTTCTCAAGGAAGAAAAACCGCTTCACTCAGGTTGTAGAGACCGCGTCTCGGTTGGGGGACTTTCTCGAACACCCGTGTGCTTCTTGGCCAGGGCTCGGAGAGAAAGTCAACATGCCGGTGCCTTAATTCCCGTTGGTGAATGAAACCGGATACACAAACAGCAATCAATCAATACTCAACTTGCATATATCGGTGATCATATGAGACTCTCTGGATCCAGTTTTGAAGAGTTACAGGTCTTTTGGCCAGCAAAAAGCTTCAGCGCGCTGTGTTCTCTCCTGGTCCGATGTCAATCGGCTTGGAGAGGTCGGGCTTGTGGGAGAGGGTGTGGGTGCTTTTAACAGCCAGTGGCATCATGGAAGCTTTCTGTTACCTCCCTTTTCCCCTTCTGAAGTTGTGCTGAAAGTCTGTTAAATGCAATTTATTTTGAAAACTCCAGAAGAGTTTGTACCGGAGTTTAATGTTGAAATCCATGGCTTAGGGTTCCAACAACTATACAATACTCTGAATATTTTATCCTGTTTTTGCTCTTTTGTCAGACTGGAAGTTGACAAATACATTATTACGACACTGAAGGCAGTTTACTAAATATCAGAAAAATCATGACTCTATACAGGTGTTAAACTTCAATAACTTTAAGTTTTATGTATAAAATCTTTTTTTTAATTGCTTCTACCATTTCCATTTCCTACAAGATATAACTTTTTTGAATTTCCAAATTTTTTATATTTATTCAGTAAGTGGATGCGTAGGTAACCAATATTCAGGAAAATAAGGATTACTCTTACTCTTAATTTTTTACTTGGTTTGGTTCTCTCTCCTTTTGCTTTGACTTACTGAAGAAGCATTTAGTTTTTTCTGTTCTTTTTTTTTTTTTGCTTTAAAAAGTCTACGATTTGACCCACTGCCTTGTCGTTTTGTGAACAGGTCAGTAACCCTGGCAAAGTTTCATGGAACAGAACATGAACATCCAAGTCAACATTCGTGGTTGTTTCAGACCAATTCATCCCAGCAGTTGAGTAGTCAGAATCTCGGGTGTGGTGCATCAGAACCAGGATGATGCTTTGATCCTCTGTTGAAAGAAAGAAGAAAATAAATTACAACATAATGAACTAGACAAAGTATTATGAGTAAATAAATAAGTGACAAATCTCTCAATGACTTCTCTAAACAGGAAGTGTTTTTTTAAAATTTCCTGCAATCAGTGTCCTTGTAATATTACATCTAGCTTAGCAGTGAGAGAATGTCGGAGGTAAGTTACATTTATTTTATTTCATATATTATTCAAAGCCATTTAATACAGCATTCAGTTGGAGAGACCATAATGTGGTCATTGATTGTTATGAGTCATTAACATCCTATAATCCATAAAGTTGGAAACTGGAAGTGTTTTCTCTGCCGTGTGTTTTGCTTCTGCGACTGGAGGCGTGGTAAGGCGTATTCGTCACTTCCTGTTTTGCATTTGGTGGATTGTTTGGTGTGTGAAGGCTCTCTCGTTTGATCTGATTTCTCTCTACTGTGATATCTCATACTTGTTATAATACATAAGCACGTTAAAACACATACTTTCTGTTGCTGTATTTTAACGTTTTGGGGGACTCTCCGTGTCTTACAGGTTTTTTGTTTGTGGTAAGGGGTCACTAGCTTAGCGTTAGCTTTAGCTCCACCATGGCTACCTGTTTTGCTGTTTCTTCTTCCGAGGTTCTCCTCCTCTTTCCTGCTCTCTGTGTCAGATGTTTTAGTTACTCCCCTGGGCCCCCCTTTAGTGATAATGGTACGTTTTAAAAATGTAAAAATTTTTTTTAGCTTTTGGAGGTGAGGGTGTCGGATTTTGGGGGCCCGGCCCCCACGCTGTTGCAAAACCCGGCAGATACCCGAGGCCCCTTAGCTAGCGCGGAGCCACCGAGGGTAGCTCCCCGTAGCAGTCCTCCAGCAGAGCCCCCGCGCCCCGGCCTTCAGGCCGGGTTTGGGGGACGGTAAAGTAGGAAGCCTAGTCCTAGATCTCAGCCCACAGGTTACCACCAACCCGTCTGCGTTTCTAATAGATTTTCCCCGCTCAGCGACACACCCGCTGAGAAGTCAACTCTGGTAATTGGCAGCTCTATAGTCAGAAACGTGGCACTAGAGACACCAGCGACCATAGTGAAATGTCTGCCAGGGGCCAGAACGGGCGACATCAAATCATACCTGAAATTGCTGGCTAAGGATAAGCGTAAATACAGTAAGATTGTTATTCACGCTGGTGGTAATGACACCCGGTTATGTCAATCGGAGGTCACTAAAGTTAGTGTTGCTTCGGTGTGTAAGTTTGCCAAAACAATGTTGGACTCCGTAATTTTCTCTGGTCCCCACCCCGATCTGACCAGTGATGACATGTTTAGCCGCATGCTGTCATTCAACCGCTGGCTGTCTAGGTGGTGTCCAGAAAACAATGTGGGTTACATTGATAACTGGCGAACATTTTGGGGAAAACCTGGTCTGATCCGGAGAGACGGCATCCATCCCACTTTGGATGGAGCAGCTCTTCTTTCTAGGAATCTGGCCGAATTTATTAGTTCTCCAAAACTCTGACAACCCAGGGTTCAGACCAGGAAGCAGGGTCGTAGTTTAATACTCCTCTCTGCAGCTTCTGTACTGCTACCCACCCATTACCCTATTAAGACATTGTCTCGCCCACGGCCAAAACTGAATAGATTAAAAAATTATCTAAAAAGAGGAAATCAGGAAAATCTAATAAAGATAAACACAACTCAGACTAAAAATAAAAATAAAACAATTAAATGTGGCCTACTGAACATAAGATCTCTCTCTTCAAAGACTTTGCTAGTTAGTGACCTGATTTGTGACAATCAGATTGATTTATTTTGTCTCACAGAAACCTGGCTGCAGCAAGAGGATTATGTTACTATAAATGAGTCAACTCCTACTAATTATTTAAATTTTCACATTCCTCGAAATACTGGGCGAGGAGGAGGAGTAGCAACCATCTTTCAGTCCGATTTATTGATTAGTCCCAGACCAATCAATAGCTACAACTCTTTTGAATATTTAATCCTTAGTTTTCCTCATCCAAATTGCAAAGCACTAAAACCACTTCTGTTTGTTGTTTTGTACCGTCCACCAGGCCCTTACGCTCAATTTTTAGATTAGTTTTCAGACCTTTTATCTGATTTAGTGTTAAATACAGATAAAGTTATTATAGTGGGGGATTTTAACATTCATGTTGACACTGAAAGTGATAGCTTAAATATAGCCTTTAATGGTATCTTAGACTCAATTGGCTTTACTCAAAACATTAACAAACCTACCCACGTTTGTCTTCATTCTCTGGACCTTGTGCTGACATATGGCACTGAGTGTAAAGACATAACAATATTTTCTCACAACCCTGTGCTGTCTGACCATTTTTTAGTAACCTTTGAGTTTAATTTAACAGAGTACTCCACACCTGAAAGAAAATTTCATTATAGTAGATCATTATCAGACAATGCTGTAACAACCTTTAAAGAATCTGTTTCACTTTTAATTTCCTCATTATCACAGGAAAACAGAGTGGAGGGCAATAATTTTGTTTCTTCCCCTTCACAAATTGATTCTCTTGTTCATAGTGTTACTTCATCATTGCGTGGTGCATTAGACAATGCAACCCCCTTGAAAAAGAAGGAAATTATTCATAGGAGGCAGGCTCCCTGGTTTAAATCAGAGCTGCGTACTTTAAAGCACAATGTTAGAAAATTGGAGAGAAAATGGCGCTCTACACACCTAGAGGATTCCTACTTAATCTGGAAAAATAGCCTACTGTTGTATAAAAAGACACTTCACCAAGCTAGAACAGCTTATTTCTCATCCTTAATAGAAGAGAACAAGAATAATCATAGGTCTCTCTTTAATACAGTTGCTAAACTTACACAGTCATAGCTCTGTTGAGCCATCCATTCTTCCAAAATAAAATTGATTCTATTAAGAAGAAAATCTTTGACATACTCCCGAAGATGATTACTTCATCCTTAACAAGTGAGACAACATTGGAAGTAACTGTAGAACCTGACCTGTGTTTGGACTGTTTTGATCCTGTGGAGCTTCCTGAGTTATCAGAAATATTAGCTTCATCTAAACCTTCAACTTGTATGTTAGACCCAATCCCAACCAAATTATTTAAGGAAGTGTTCCCTCTGATTACCAGCCCCATTTTAGATATGATTAATCTATCTTTAGTAAATGGATATGTACCACAAGCTTTTAAGGTAGCTGTAATTAAACCTTTGCTTAAGAAACCTTCGCTTGATTGAGATGACTTAATAAATTACAGACCGATATCCAATCTTCCATTCTTATCTAAAATTCTTGAGAAAATAGTTGCTAATCAAATGTGTGAGCATTTACACAGCAATGACCTGTTTGAAGAGTTTCAGTCAGGTTTCAGAGCTCATCATAGCACTAAAACAGCTCTGCTGAAAGTCACTAATGATATTTTTATGGCCTCAGATAATGGACTTGTGTCTGTACTGGTTCTGTTAGAACTCAGTGCTGCATTTGATACAGTCGATCATAATATTCTCTTAGAAAGGCTGGAATATGCTGTAGGGATCAGGGGAACAGCGCTAGGCTGGTTTAAATCTTATTTGTCTGACAGATTCCAGTTTGTTCATGTAAATGATAAATCATCTTTAAACTCCAGGGTTAATTGTGGAGTACCACAGGGTTCAGTACTTGGGCCAATTCTCTTTACTATATATATGCTTCCAATAGGTAAAATTATCAGGCAGCATGGAATAAATTTTCACGGTTACGCTGATGACACTCAGCTTTACTTATCCATAAATCCTGATGACCCCAACCAGTTATATAGACTACAAGCATGTCTTGAAGACATAAAAACTTGGATGACTTTAAATTTTCTGCTTCTAAATTCAGACAAGACAGAAGTTGTCGTCTTTGGACTGGAGTCTTTAAAAAAGAAACTGCTTAGTCAATCACTTAACCTGGATGGCATTAAATTGACCTCCGATAATAAAGTAAAAAACCTTGGTGTTATTTTTGACCAGGACATGTCATTTAAATCCCATATTAAACAGGTTCTAGGATTTCCTTTTTTTCATCTCCGGAACATTGCCAAAATTAGAAATATCCTGTCCAGGATTGATGCTGAAAAACTAGTCACGCATTTGTTACTTCAAGGCTGGACTATTGTAATTCTTTACTATCAGGATGTCCACAAATGCAGTTAAAAGCCTTCAGCTGATTCAAAATGCTGCAGCAAGAGTTCTGATGAAAATTAAAAAGAGAGATCATATTTCCCCTACTTTAGCTTCCCTTCATTGGCTCCCTGTTAAATCCGGAATAGAATTTAAAATTCTCCTCCTCACATATAAAGCCCTTAATGATTTAGCTCCATCATACATCAGAGATCTGATTGTTCCATACGTTCCTAACAGAGCACTTCGTTCTCAGACTGCAGGTTTACTGGTGGTTCCTAGAGTCTCTAGAAGTAGAATGGGAGGCAGATCCTTTAGTTATCAGGCTCCTCTCCTGTGGAACCAGCTCCCAGTTTTAGTCCGTGAGGCGGACACCCTGTCTACTTTTAAGGCTAGGCTTAAAACTTTCATTTTTGATAAAGTTTATAGTTAGAGTGGCTTAGGTTATCCTGAGCTATCTTCCTTATTTTAGTTCCGTCTTCATCTCCCCTTGTTGGATGGAGTAAGGGGGAGTCAGGTTTAGCCTAAACCGGCTCAGTTATGGTTGAGGTGCAAACACACCCTCCATTTCTGCTACCTGTATGACCCCCTCTCTTTTCCAATGGTTATAATCAATCTGACAGAGAGAAGTATCCCAATTGTTGTGGTTTTTAGTATAACAATGGCCATCAGTGGGCTCTAGATGGACAAACTGTCTACTTTTAAGGCTAGGTTTAAAACTTTCCTTTTTGATAAAGCTTATAGTTAGAGTGGCTTAGGTTATCCTGAGCTATCTCTGTAGTTATGCTGCTACAGGCTTAGGCTGCTGGAGGACATAAAGACCACTTTCACTCTCTTCGCTACTTTCTCACACTACTCTTCAATTTTGTATTATTTGCTGTCATTTCAGCTTTTAACTTTGTTCTCTCTCTTTTCTCTTCCTAGAAGCTACACCTGGCCTGACTCTGTGTCTACCTGTAACACATTTCTGGAGAGGGGGGTCCTCCAAGCTTCTGCTGGCAACAACTTAATGCTCACCCTCTACCGATGATCCACTTGGCCCTGTCTTTCAGTGTTTAACCCTTTCTCTCTCCTAGACATAGCTACTGACTGACCTTTTACTGTAACTAACTCTATGTGCTCTCTTCAGACTCTAAACTTGAAAACTGGCTCAGAGTTTATCTGTTCCTTCTTTCTAGGTGAAACGACTTAAAGGAGCTACATCCATTAACATTTACCTTTTCCTTCCCATAAAAAGTACTCCTGGATCAGTGCTTCTTTGTTCTCTTTGTGTCTCTGCTCTGTTCTCTCTAACCCCCAGTCGGTCGTGGCAGATGGCCGCTCACACTGAGACTGGTTCTGCTGGAGGTTTCTTCCGGATAAAAGGGAGTTTTTCCTCTCCACTGTCGCTACATGCATGCTCAGTATGAGGGATTGCTGCAAAGTCAACGCCAGTGACTGTCCACTGTCTCTACATGCTCATCCGGGAGGAGTGAATGCTGCAAGTCACTGACTGGATGCAATCTGCTGGGTTTCCTTTCCTTAGATAGAAAAACTTTTTATCCAATTTGAATAAATAACAGAATCTGGCTGCACTGTTGAATGATTAAGATTGTTGGACCACTTGTTTGCTGAATATTGAACAGTTTACACATTGCTGGACACCACCAGGCCTTCCGACATCATCGGCCATTTTGTATCCAGTATTGTCCGCCACTACAAATCCCAGTGGGCACTGCGGCTGGTAGGACGGGGACGTCCCAAGTCTGACGTCACAAGAAGTCTGACGTCACACGAGATTAAATATGGAAGGCGGGAGCTTTAAAACCTTGCTTTTCAGCTGGAGATCTCGACAGATAACCACGCAACTGAAGCATCCTCTGGAGAAGAAGAGGTCCCACGTGGAGTCTTCATTTATTCTCCTTCGTTGGCCACGAAAAGAACGTTCATGACAGAAATTCCTGGAATAAGAAGGCCAGAAATTTCAACTTTACCGAACGAAGGTGTTAGTTTAACACATAACTAAAAAAACCACGGAGTTTCAAGGAAACGGATCGCCACCTTGTTTTTTTGTTCTAGTCGACTGCTGACGGTCAGATCATATTTTTCCCTTTCGCCAAGGAGGCCAAAGGACGAAGATTGACCGCTCTTCCCGAAGTTAACCGTGGACGCACGTAACTTCCAACTTTCCCCCTCCTCCTCTCCCCCTCACGCGGGCAGCCCTGAAGAATTGCTCCACAAAGTAATACCCATCTTTTATTATTTTCTTTGATTTCTTTATTAGAAGTAGTCTGGGCAGGGTAGAGAGAGATAGGATTTTTAGTGCGATCAGAATCGCAATTTCTAGTCTGATGTTATGAAATTGTATTTGCATGCAACATTGTATTGAGACCTGAGGCCGCCGCCTCTCACAAGTTGTCTTACCAGGCAAACACCAGAGCGCCGGTACTGGACTACGACAGTAACCTCATGGTGAAATTCACCATTTTCTTTGTTCCAACTTTACTGCTTGCTAACTTGCCGCCAAAAGGTTTATGACTCTTTGTCTAAGCTGAGTTTACAACTTTGCTGTGGGGGTTTTATGACAGCCCGTGTCCCGCTGGGCTACGCTTCTGGCGGACTGTTCAAACCCCGTTCAACACACCACATCCCTTTGTTATATTACCACTTTTGCCATAACTGCTGGTTGATTCAATACACACACACTGCTGTTTTGCTTTATTTTGTAAGTTAGATATTTTACCCTTTTGTGTAGAACTTTGCATGTTTGAGTAGGTGAAGATTATTGAATCGGGGAGGTGATTGTATGAGGCTGATTGATATAATAAATTTTCACGTAGATAAAGAGAAGGCGTTTTGTGTTTATTTTGTGCAAGAGTGATTCATCAGTCAAAATAAGGCAAAGTTCCCCACGTTTCGGCAGAAACGGTCGATTAAACAGTGACATTTAATAATTGTAATTATCAGAGGCCTTGAGCCATAATTACAACACCAGAGGACAGCTCTGGTTTCAATTCATAAACGAGGATTTTGGTTAAGGAGTTAATTTTATCGGATTATGATTTTAATTATAATTCTTGATAAATATTCAATTAATCAATAATCTATAATTACAACAAGATTAATTGGAATGTATGTACCTGACTTTTGTGAAGTGCCTTGAGACGACATGTGTTGTGAATTGGTGCTATATAAATAAACTGAATTGAATTGAATTGAAAGGACACTGGCTAATAATAAAGCTCATCCTTTCACAATAAAACATGTGCAGCAGCTGCAGTCTGTAACTCAAATAAAAGCTTCCTTTTAGTCTTCATTAAATGAGATGAAAACTGTTACTCGAGACTCGAGTGTCAGACCAGGAGTCCAAGTCAAGTCTCAAGTCTTTAAGGTACAGGTATAAGTTTATTCTGAAGGGTATGTATTGTGCTCATTGTCGGGATTTCTGTATTTAAACCATTTTGATGCAAACTAGAAATCCCTGGCAAGCTGAGCCTCCTGTTGCTGCTGGGCCAGAAAGCGCTCTCCGGTTTAGGTGGAGTAATTCAGAGGGTCTGATAGGTAAAATCTCTCCTTCCTCTGCACTTTACCAATCACCACTTGGGTAAACTTACCATTTATTAAATTGAATTTCTTTTCAGACAGTGAAGTTGCTGCTGCTAAGTGGAGACCCTGCTGCTTTGTTTTGCGTCTACAATTTTGTTGAATTTCTGTTTTTGTTTCGTGTCTTTGCCTTAGGATTTTGCTGATTCCTTTTTCTTTGGTTTTGTTTGGGGTTTTATCCAGCGTGGCCTTATGTCTTGCCGTTAGCAGTCTTAGAGTTTTTGGTTCTTAAACTGGAGCCGTGATTTTAATGAGTGCATGTGTCTGAGGTTGGGTTACTTTACCTAATTTAGCGCCAATCTAATTTTCTTTAGTAAATCTTGTTTAATTTTTTTCTAAATTGTATTGTTTTGCATCGGTATTTCTATATAACCTGACCGTCCTTTCCTTGTGTTCAGGCTGGGAGCCGAAGGTGGTGGAGGGCCTTCAGGGGGAATGGTCCTTTGTGCTGTGCGAGTGGTTGGTGCTGGGTTGAGCGCATGTCCACAAGTGTTTGGGGTGATTTATTTGTTTTATCCTCTTTTTTTTTGTTTTAGTTTAGGGACCGGTCTCCCCCGTTCGGACTGCCCTCCCCTGCTGGCAGGCCTCGTTCTGGCAAACTTTCCCTCCTTTATCCAGTGTGGTTGGATTTGGTCTGAAATGTCTTTAAAGGGAACTAAAAATATATGTTAAATAAAAATAAATTTACTAAAATAAATGTCATTCTTTTTGTGGAACCACGTCTCTCTCATTAGTGTACAAACCTCAGCGCCTTACTGGTCCTGTACTTATTTCCTCGGGTGCAATTCCCAAGATTGGGGTTGTTGACACTTTTTGGTTACCATGATCATAGTGAGACAAGTGAATTTAAAGGGGCAGAGCACCAAATAAACAATCTTATACCCTTGTGTTGCTACACATATGTCCATGGTATTTTTTATGACAAACACAGCATTAAAATGATGCCTGTCTTCCTTACCTCTCACAGTGTCCAAGGCTGCTTTCACATCTGAGCCAACACGAGACGTGAGGGGACAGAATACAATGATGCGGTGTTTCTGCTTTTTTTCGTCCTTTTGTTTGAGCTTCTTCAAAACCTTTTTCATCAAAGCTTCATCCGCCCCAAAGGTTTCCCCTGCAGTGAATTTCTCAAGCTAAATACACAGTGAAACAACCAAGAGAAAATGATCCTAAACATGATGCCAAGAACAGGCCTTCCATGGTAAAAACGTTGCAAGGCTGCCTACATATCTGGGCCAACACAAGATGTGACTGGAGATAAAAGATGTATGTAGTGTATCTGCTGCTTGTTGACCTATGTTACCTTGAACTTCTTCATCGTGCCCTCTATCGAACCGTCACCAGCTGTATAGGGTGGATTCATCTGGGAGGGTTTTCCTGCCTTTAACAAAAATAAGAGCAGGAAAAGTAAACAGAGTAATTCAATGTAAACTTGGCATTCATATGAGCTGAGATGGTCCCTCACCTCTAAATCTCTGCATCTTGAAACTTCCTAGCACAAAGACATACATAACATGTGTAGATCCATCCATCTTTATGTTTTTAGATGTATCACAGGTTCATTGAATCATATTAGAAAAAAACTTCATCTTAATCCTAATTTCTGTTCAGTCCGTCAATAAAGTTCTTTTTTATCTCACAGATACTATGTTTACTGTGGGTCAAATAAATTGGCTCCTATTCTTATCTACATAAATGACCTTTTTTAAATGTTACACTCTTATCACATCGTTCCACTCCTGAGGCTCCACTGTCTTAGGGTGTATTCACACCAGGAAAGTCCTTTGGTCCGCTTGTTTGGTCCGGACCAAAAGCGAACTTTATTTTTTTCATTTGGTGCGGTTTGTTTTCACATTGTACTTTTTGCAAGTGAACTATTACTTGTAAACAAAGCCACGCAGGTGACGATCATTGTTCCCATTGGACAGAAATGACGGGGGCGAGACAGAGCACAGACCTGGAAATTTAGGAAAACAGCTGTAGACGTGCTGCGTGCAGCACCTCTGATCTGCATATTTGTGCCGTTATTACAGCTGCAATATTATTGTGAGAGTCAAGAGCAGCTCATTCAACACAGAGTTTGAGACGTTCCATTTATAATTTTGGAACCCCACGTGTCTTGTCCCACAACAAGCCAGTAGCGTTACTAAGCAACACACACCTTTGCTACCGGCTACGGTGGCTTTTTATGTCCAAAGAGACGTACGCTTTTTGTAGTTGGTTCGGATCGGGGGCGGTTTGTATTCAGATCATAAGCGAACCGCACCAGAGTCCGTTTGGAAGCGGACCGAGACCACCTCAAAAAGTGGGTCTCGGTCCGGTTGTTTGGTCCGGACCAGGGTTTGCTTGAGTGTATTCACACCTGCACAAAAGGTCCGGACCAAAAGGGGAAACGAACTCTGGTCCATTTAAAGCAGACCAAAAGTGGCAAGTGTGAACACACCCTTAATTTCTTACATTTTAAAAAATGAAACTGGTATAAAGTTGATTTTCTTAAATCTCAGTTAAAAGAAAAGATCCTAAAAAGACGTTTATTTTAATAGTGCTGAGAGCTTTTTAAACATATGATTTAACATAGGATTATTATACTGGCTGCAGCAATGAGATGCAATGCATCTCCAATGGGGGGGTCAAAACGCCTCCAACTCCCTCGCAAATTACATGGTTGTGTGCACTGTTGTAGAAAATGCAATCATTTTGATTTAAAAAAAAACATAATAATAAACTACATTAATCATACTTTCATATTGAGAGTTTAGAGAAACGACCTCTAGATGACTAAATGTTACCAAGTGTATTAATGGAAAAACAAGGAACAATAAACTGGCTTTTAGATTTCTCATTAATGATATCTTGTGTTTAACCTGAGGACGGCAAATTTAAGGAAACTCGAAAATGAAATAAAGCAGTGGAAAGACTTGCCAGGACATGGGACAATTAGTAGATTTTTGAAAACAACTGATATGAAAACACGATTAATTAATCCTTAGTCATTTTAACATCAAAATGTTAAAGGGAACCCTTTAAAAAACCAAGGTAGATTTACGTTCATTCTAGAAGGAGACGATATTTTATTGTTAAAGTTGAGTTTTGGCTACTCCACCCCCGGCCGTACACCACTATTTGGCACAAATCTAATGAGTGAAACTTACAGTCGCAGACGGTTTCTGCACACGTTAAACCTTTCAGTTTACGGCACTCGTACATATTCAGAAATGCGAGAGAGTGTCACAAGTTTTAAAACAGAACATTGGCTTCCTTTATGAGTTACACTTCCTACTTAAAAGTCATTTCAGTTTTAATCACAAACAGCCAACAAACCCCACAATAAAACAGAGAAAAATTAAGTCCTACCTTTGCTGTTAGTACTGCTGCGGCGGAGAATACGAGTGAAAGACGCTGCGGGATGAACAAGCAGCTGGCAGAAAACTCTTCTCTTTCACTTTCGCTTTGTGATGAACAGTGTTGCCAGGTGAGAAATGTAGGATTATCGTACTAGAGACATAAAATTATCGTATTTTGAGGGAAATTATCGTACACTCGTCATAAACAAAATAACAAGTCTGTTGATGTGTTAAATAGCGTCTAACAGGTACTCGCAGCTTTGTGGCGTCAGTACGGAATGGATTTATCAACAGCTGCAGCCCCACAGTGCCGGGCTCCTCCTCCTCCTCCTCCTCCTCCTCCTTCTTCTTCTAGTGTTTATTGGCGGTTGGCAAATAACTTTATGGTGTGCATTACCGCCACCGACTGGTTTGGAGTGTGGTTCTTCATGGTTTTAAATCTTATTAACTATTACAACAATCAAATTCTATTTATTAATTTAGTTTTTTTGAAAAATCTAACTATAATTTGAATATGTTTGCTACCTAAACTTCTTTGCAAAGTATCTATAAAAATAAAATTTTCTTTAATGCCTACAAATGCCTTCTTTGCCATCCTGTCCGCCATCTCATTCCCCCCAACTCCCATGTGTGCTGGTACCCATAAAAACACCAATATTAATCCCATCCTTTGTATTCTAAATAAAGTATGTTTTATTTCTAACAAAATGTCTGGCCTACCAACTGAATGATTATATTTTAAACTTAATAATGCTGTCTGAACAAATTATCGTTTTTAATGGTTTTATATCCTCCACCCACTGCACTGCTAGCAATATGGCTAATAATTCTCCTGAGTATACTGATAATCCATTTGTAATTCTTTTTCCTACTTTTATTTTAAATTCTGGTATTATAAATGCTATTCCTATTTTTTCATCTGTTTTTGATGGGTCTGTGTAAATCTTGACATAATGATAGTAATTGTTTATATATTCTTGTATTATACTTGAATCTAAACTACATTTTGGATCCTTTTTCTTCTCCATCAATGCCATATCCACCACTGCTTCTGGTAATAGCCAAGGTGGTACCACTGGCAAAGGCAGCATTGAATTAATTTCTTTTCCATTTATTTGAAATTCTTCTGCTATATTATTGATAATCCAACCAAAACTCTTAAATTGTTTTTTTTTTCTTTTTCCCAGCATGGTTTTAAAATAT
>JAHHUM010002698.1:74166-113267 GCA_036173005.1 Crenichthys baileyi | reverse complement strand
GACATTAAGCTATCTTCAAATGATTCAGCTTTTTGATATCTTTTATGGTTCTTCTACAATCGCGACTCAACTTTTAAGCAAGATTTTTGACGTTTTCGATTTTATAATGTAATCCTATGGCGGAATTCGTCAGTTGGTAGAGTGTACACTCTAGGTTTTTGAATAACCTGAGAAAGAACAAACAAACTCTCCTTACTCGCTCAATTTTCACTTTACTGGCACAAATTATGTATCAAAACGTAGGATGCTCTTTCGTCATTCAGAAAATGTCACCCACATTGATGTGGGACTAATGGATTTCACGCAACACGCCAAGGAGCAACGCAAAGTCAACACACCCTGACTGGAATACCTATAGGGATTTCAGAAAAAATCAGAGCAAAAAATCCTTAAACTCACACGTTTTCGAATCGCCGCCTCTCTTAAACCGTTCAGGTTAGAGAGATGGGCTTTGCACCAATTAATCTTCAGACCTTGCTGGCACTCACAGTGAAGGAATTCTTTTGATACCTTTTATCGTTTTGTCATAAAAAAGGTTTGTTTAGGAGTACCAAATCTGTCCTTCCCAAAATCGCTTAAAATTAAAAAAATTCAAAATTATCCACTTTTCTACACTGTCACATCTCCTACACGGATTTATGTAGACACATGAAAATCTCCAGGATTGTTAACAGATACCTGCTGATACCTACGGTCCAAAAAATGTTTTGGATACCTTTTATTGTTTCCTTGTGAAGTAGGTTTGTTTGACAGTGAAAAATTCACCTTCACTCAGGTTTAAAAAATTTAAAAAATTATCCACTTTTTCACAGGGTCACACCTCCCCAGACAGATTTTTGTAGAAAATTGAGAAGCTCCATGATTGTTCACCAAGGCCTGCTTATTCATACAGTGCATGAATCGAATCGATAGCCCTTATGGTTTCCGAGTTATTAGACGTTGTTCGAGAGCATGTTCAGGCATTTTTGTGTTATTTCTCCATTTTTCCCTTTTTTTCCCTAGTGTTGTGCCTTTTTTAATATATATTTTCAACAAAAATGTGTTAATATTTTTTTCCCCTTCCGTTCTGAGGAAAAAACGGTCCAAGAATGACGTTGATAGCCCTTACGGTTTCAAAGTTATGGGCAGTAGTTCAGGAGCTTGTGCCACCATGTTATAAAGCCAGGCCATGATGAGACACAAAGTGTGGAGCTGCGTGAGTGAGAAACAGCAATTGTTTGGTGCTCATTAATTACCATAGCAACAGAACACAGCTGCCAGTGAACTTAATTAACCTCTGACAGAGAGTGGCTCTGAGGCTGAGCTCGGCCAGAAGCTTCCATGAGTGTTCACAATAAGTAAGTCATAGCTGACAACCACACTAGATTTTGAAAATAAGACCTACACATACTCTACAAAATAAAAGCCTTTTTTCATACTGAACATCAACCTTCCATATGTAAAAAAGATTTTTTAAAGCTGATAATAGCATACACAAGGGTTTCAGCCGAGGAAGCAGGTTGTATATGACTAATGGAAATAACCCAGACTTGAAAGGACAACCCTGCTAGATTTTCAAAATAAGACGAAATATGCTCTACAAAATCAAAGTCTTTACATTTTAAACAATAGAAAATTGCAGAATTGGGCTTCACACTAATTTTTGGAGCTCACCAGTGTAGGAAATAGGACCAGATCAGCCCTTTAAAAAATAAGGTTTACTGAAAAATTTCAAAATTAAAAACCCCAATCTTTAAATGTTACTAGTGATTTTTTAAAGCTGATAATAGCATACATAAGTTTTTTTAGAATAGCAAGCAGGTTCTATGTAACTAATGAAGGTAACCCAGACCTGAAAGGACAACCATGCTGGATTTTCAAAATAAGACAAAACATGCTCAACAAAAGAAAAGCCTTTATATTTTAAATTATAAATTATTGCAGGCTGGTCTTTTGAAATAAGGCTTACTAAAACTTTCAAAATAAAAGCCTCAATCTTTAATAGTTACTAGTGATTATTTAAGCTGATAATAGCACACATAATAATTTTAGAATAGCAACCAGGTTCTTTATATCTAGTGGAAGTATGCCAGACCTGAAAGGACAACTATACTGGACTTTCAAAACAACACCTAAACATACCCTACAAAATAAATGTCTTCATATTTCACACAGCGATAATTGCAGCATTGGTCTTAACACTATTGGGGACTCTGTGATGGAAAGGGTCTACTTATCCTTTCAAAAATTAAACTCACTGATAATTACAAAATAAAAGCCTCAACTTATCTTAGTTGGGCCCTGCCATAGCAATGAAGGGAGAACAGTGAGGGGCCTGACTCCCATGCCCTGCCCGGTGGCACCATTACTACTCATCTCTAAACTGGACTTTTTTTTTATTGGCGACTGCCCAAAAAGTAATGCAAGGACGCATAATTACTGGTAAAAAAAAAAAGGTCTAGATAGGGGCATCTTAACATTCTACCCTCAATCATGATGCACACCGTTCTGTTGCTTTGGTTCTGCACCTCAGCACCCCAAAAATTTTTGGCTCTGGTCCGAGAAGCATGCACAAGAGCAGGCCCCGTCTAAATTCTTCAGAAATTTTCAGTTGTTATTATTATTTGGAAATGCTGAAGAGTGCATAATTTAAACGGCGAATTTCATAGACTTTTGAATATACGCTGTAGTAAGCAGTAGCATTTTTCAATTTTTGCTTATACATTGCTTTTTGCATGGTAGATGGGTTAAATTAATATCAGCCTTCATGCTAGTGATAGCCAAATTTTGATGTTAGCATTTTAGCTTCTCTTTCCCTCTTCTCTCTTAGCTGAAGAACACTTTTTTCGTTTTTAGGCAATTTCTTGTTTTTTTGAGTTTCTTCAGCATATTTTTGATAGTTCATGTTTTTGAATTTTCTGCTATTTTTCGTTTTTTTGCACTGACATCAACTTTTTTAGGCTATATTTTTTCTTGAGTCTCTGCTTTTTAGCTCATCTAGGGCGGCCTTTCCTGCTTTTTTAAAGTTTTTTTCAGTTTTTGCATTTAACAAAATCTTTCAACAAGTAGTTTTGAGAAAAACTTTACATTGTTAAGCTGTTCTTTGGTAATAGTCTTTTCCTGCTTAAAAAAAGATCAGATGACAGTTTTTTTCGCAAATTTCTGCTATTTTTTATAAATTTTCAGATTTCAGCAGATTTTTTTGCAGTCAATTTTCAGCTCGTTTCTGCCAGCTTTCAGCTAAAAAAAAATTCAGCTTTCAGCATTCACACTGCATTTTTGCAGGAAAGCCAAATTTTTTTAGTTTTATTATATTTTTCCGTACGTTTTTCGGTTCGTAACTAGTCCTACATTTTCAACCGAATTTCAACAATTCTGGTATCAAAACGTTCGGCTCGTTCTGGAGAATTTGCTATGACTTTTGGTAACTTCAGCTATTATAATTTTTCAAATATTTTGTTTTTATGCAACTTTTTTCTCCCCTTGAAATGAATGGAAATTCAGCAAAAAAATTCTGCAAAATTCAGCTAAAACTTGTGCTTTTTCACAGCTTACTACTTCTGCAACTTTTAGCTAGAAAAAACCATTCAACATTTTTAAAATTTCACAAGACATTAAGCTATCTTTAAAATGATTCAGCTTTTGTATCTTTTTTTGGTTTTTCTACAATCGCGACTCAATTTTAAGCAAGATTTTGCGTTTCGATTTTTAATTTTAATCCTATGGGGGGAATTCGTCAGTTGGTAGAGTGTACACTCTAGGGGTTTTTGAATAACCTGAGAAAAAAAAAAAACAAACTCTCCTTACTCGCTCAATTTTCACTTTACTGGCACAAATTATGTATCAAAACGTAGGATGCTCTTTCGTCATTCAGAAAATGTCACCCACATTGATGTGGGACTAATGGATTTCACGCAACACGCCAAGGAGCAACGCAAAGTCAACACACCCTGACTGGAATACCTATAGGGATTTCAGAAAAAATCAGAGCAAAAAATCCTTAAACTCACACGTTTTCGAATCGCCGCCTCTCTTAAACCGTTCAGGTTAGAGAGATGGGCTTTGCACCAATTAATCTTCAGACCTTGCTGGCACTCACAGTGAAGGAATTCTTTTGATACCTTTTATCGTTTTGTCATAAAAAAGGTTTGTTTAGGAGTACCAAATCTGTCCTTCCCAAAATCGCTTAAAATTAAAAAAATTCAAAATTATCCACTTTTCTACACTGTCACATCTCCTACACGGATTTATGTAGACACACGAAAATCTCCAGGATTTTTCACTGATCCCTGCTGATACCTACGGTCTAAAAAATATTTGGATAGCTTTTATCGTTTCTTTGTGACGTAGGTTTGTTTGACAGTGAAAAATTCACCTTCACTCAGGTTAAAAATGGTCGAAACAATCCACTTTTTCACAGGGTCACAACTCCCAGACAGATTTTTGTAGAAACTAGAGATGCTCCATGATTGTTCATCAAGGTCTGCTGATTCATACGGTGCATGAATCAAATGGATAGCCCTTACAGTTTCCACATCGTTAGATGTTGTTCGAGAGCATGTTCAGGCATTTTGGTGTTTTTCTCCATTTTTCCCTTTCGTTTCACCTAGTGTTGTGCCTTTAATATTATATTTTCAGCAAAAATATGTTAATATTCTCGTTCCCCTGTCCGTTCTGAGAAAAACGGTCCAAGAATGACGTCGATAGCCCATATGGTTTCTGAGTTATAGGCGGTAGTTCGGGAGCATGCGCCTCCATATTAAAAGCCCAGGCCAGGGGGAGACAATAGTGAGGTGCTGCATTAGAAATGCTGCAGGTGTCAAGTTACATTGACACTCTTTGCTGATCGGCTGATTCACTCCTCACTTTTCTATTTATAGCTCTGTGTATCTTGCACTGTATATGTCCGTATGTGACTCTGCGTCTCTTCTCTCCCTGTCTCCTACTTAGACACAAACAAGAGCCCTGACACACACACACACACACACACACAAACACACACACACACACACTCACCAGACACAAACTCCATCAGAACCAAGAGGAAATCTCCATCAGAACCAGTTAGGAACCTTCCACCAGAACCAGGTCCAAAATCTGCCAGAACCAGGAAGATCCTCTATCAGAACCTTGTCCAATATCCATCAGAACCTGGAACAAATCTCCATCAGAACCAGACTCAAACTCCATTAGAATAAGATGGAAACTTTATCAGAACCAGGAAAAAACATCCATTAGAACCAGAAATAAATCTCTATCAGAACCTGGTACAAATATTTATCAGTACCATGTACAAACCTCCAGCCTCCATCTGAACAAGTTCCAAAGTCTATCAGAACCAGGTCAAACCTATCAGAACCAGGAAGATATCTCAACCAGAGCCAGGTCCAAATCTCCTTCAGAATCTGGAGGTCCCTTCTAGGAAGGAGGAACCTTCTATGAGAACCAGGTCCAAACTTCATCAGAACCTTGCAAAAACCTCTATCAGTACCAGGAAAAAATCTTCATCAGAACCACATACAAACCTGAATCAGAACCATGTACGAACCTGTATCAGACCAAGAAGAAACCTCTGTCAGAGACAAGGAGAAATATCCATCAGAACCAGGTACAGACGTCCGCCAGAACCAGATACACATCTCCATCAGAACCAGATCCAAACTCCATCAGAACCAGGAAGAAACCTCTATAAGAACCAGGTCCAAACTCCATCAGAACTTGACAAAAAGCTCCATCAGAACCAGAAAAAAAGGCTGTTCAAGAACCTTCTAAAAATTTTCATCAAAACCAGGTATAAACCTCCATCAGTACCAGGTACAAACTCTATCAGAACCATGAAGAAACATCCATCAGAACCTTGTACAATTCATCAGGACCATGTACAAGCATCCATCAGAAACAAGTCCAAACTATCAGAATCATGTACAAATCTTCATCAGATCCAGGAGTAACCCTCTATCAGAATCAGGAACAAACCCCCATCAGAACCAGGTCCACTCTCTATCAGAATCAGAATGAAACCACTACTCTGTGACTTATGATGATAAGACCATCTTCATAGGTCCCAGGGGAGCATCAGAACAGCGACCATTTCATGTCAGCTACTTACACAGCTTCTACTGCTGTTCCAACACCTGAAAAAGAGTGAATAATTTTAAAGAGCAATTTCATAGAGTTTTGAATATAGGCTTTAGTAAGCAGTAGCATTTTAGCTAATTTTAGCTTATGCATTGCTTTTTGCATAGTAGATGGGGTAAATTAATATCAGCCTTCATGCTAGTGATAGCCAATACGCTAATGTCGGCATTTTAGCTTCTCTTTCTCCTCTCTTCTCTCTTAGCTGAAGAACACTTTTGAGTTTTTTAGACAATTTGTTGTTTGCTTTTGTGTTTCTTCAGCGTTTGTTGTTAGTTCATTCTTTTTCAGAATTTTCTGCCATTTTTTATATATTTTAGCACTGACTTCAACTTCTTAGGCTATATTTTTGCTTCAGTCTGTGCTTTTTTCAGCTCATCAATGGGCAGCTCTTTCCTGCTTTTTTAAAGTTTTTGTCAGTTCTTGCATTTCAACAAGTATTTCAAGTAGTTTTGAGGTAGCTTCACCTTATAACGCTGTTTTACAGGTAATAGTCTTCCTGCTTAAACAGATCAGATGACAGTTTTTCTTTGCTTTGAAGTTTTTTTAGCTGCCAACAAGAGTTACATTTCTGTTTTCTTCTAATTCATTCAATTTCAGCAGATTATTTGCAGTCAATTTCAACTTGTTTCTGCCAGCTTGCAGCAAAAAAATTCAGCTTACAGTATTCACACTGCATTTTCGCAGGAAATGCAAATTTTTCTAGTTCTTTTTTTTAATTTTTCTAGTTGCTCCGTTTTTTTGATGGCTAACTAGTTCTGCATACTTTGTGCTATTTCAACCGTTGAAGTTTCACAATATTCGGCCCTTTCAGGATGTTCAGGCTATGACATTTGGTATTTATACCTTTTTTAATTTTTAAAATATTCTGCCTTTTATGCCGATTTTTGTCCCATTGAAATGAATGGAAAACTTTTCCACCAAATATCCGCTTAAACGTAACTGTTATTGCCATTTAACTACTTTCGCATATTTTCAGGTAGAAAAAACATTTAACTTTTAAAATGCTTTCACATCCTTCTATTATTTTATAATTCAACATTTTGATATCTTTTGCAGTTTTTCTACAATTTTGATTCAAAATTTGTTGGAATATTTTCAGATTTTAATTTTTATAATGTAATCCAATGACGGAATGTTCGTGCCGCTAGTGTATACTCTAGGTTTTTGAATAACCTCAGAACAAATGAACAAACTCTCTTCACTCGCTCAATTTTCACTCTACCTATACAAATTATACATCAAAACGTAGGATGCTCTTTCACAATTAAGAAAATGGCACCGTCATTGACGTGGGATAGACGGTTTTCCGGCAGCATGCCCCAAAGCAATGCAAAGTCAACACACCATGAATTTCAGAAAAAATCAGAGCAAAAAATCAAGAAACTCACATGTTTTCGAATCGCCGCCTCTCTTAAACCGTTCGAGGTAGAGACATGAGCCTTGTGCAGCTTTATCTTCAGACCTTGTTGGCGCTCAGAGTGAAGGAATCTTTTTGATACCTTTTACCGTTTTCCCGGGAGTAAGTTTGTTTGGGAGTGAAAAATTCACCTTCACTCAGGTTAAAAATGTTTTTACACGGTTAGAAATGCTGCAGGTGTCAAGTTACACTGACACTCTTTGCAGATTGGCTGATTCAGTCCTCACTGTTCTATTTATATCTCTGTGTATCTTCCACTGTATGTCTGTATGTAACTCTGTATTTCTTTGTGCCTTTCTTCTCTCCCTGTCTCCCGCTCAGACACACACACACACACACACACACACACACACACACACACATCCACAGATTACATTCATTATTCAGAATCAAGTTAAAACTCTATCAGAACCTGGTCCAAACTCCATCAAAAGCAGGAAGAAAGGTCCATCAGCACCAGGTACAGACTTTTGCCAGAACCAGGTCCAATATCCATCAGAACCTGGAACAAATCTCCATCAGAACCAGACCCAAACTCCATCAGAACCAGTTAGGAATCCTCCATCAGAACCACGTCCAGATTCCATCAGAACCTGAAACAAATGTCCATTAGAACCAGACCCAAACTCCATCAGAACCAAGAACAAATCTCCATCAGAACATTGAATAAGTCTTCATCAGAACTACACACAAGCATCCATCAGAACGATGTCCAAACTCTATCAGAACCAGGAAAAAACATCAATTAAAACCGGAAATAAATCTCTATCAGAACCTGGTACAAATCTTCATCAGAACCAAGCAAGTTTTCCCTTTTCATTTTGTTGAACATCAAAGGCTCTCGTCAGCACCTCGGGGGACATGAGTTCTGGCTTGACATCGAATTTGACAATCACGGCCAGAAGGTCCGGACTCAAATGTATCTGTCCGTCCACCACCATGATGAAGATGGTGGACATTGACTGTTCTCGCTTCGCCTCGTTCTCGCCCATGGTAGATGTCAAAGTATGTGGACGTACTGGTGAAAAAAAAAAGTTTCCTGACTGGAGAGTAGGTGATGAAAGTAGGTGAGCAGATAGATCGATGGGTGGCCATCCGTCTCCTTACTTATATCCTCCGTAAGGGGCGATGATCCCGTCTAGCTCCCCCTCCGAACACGCATCTCCGCATGACTCAAACGTCCGTCCGGACCATCCCCTAGACGCGAGGGACCGGTGTTTATGGGCATCCCTGATGGAAGCGTCCATGCAGGCCGCGGGTCCTTCGCTCCACCAGCGGAGCAACCAGCACCCAGCCGAGCTGCTCAAGGAACAGCCTCCTTCTGTGCCTTGTCTCAGAAATCTGCCCGGGGTTGGTCTCCCACCAGAGCATGAAGGCATTATAGGCGGTCCAGCAGCGGGTCATTCTATCACAGCTGTAGCCAGCGAGGAGCTTGTCTAGGTTTTCCACTCCTCCCTAGTTGGCATGGTATCTGAGCAGGACCAGAGGCTTCTTGTCCCGGTGCTCGTGCACCACGTCAACACCATCGCGGTGCAGCTTGCTGAGCAGCAGCAGCTCCTCCCCCACTCCACTCTCCCCTTAGAGTAAGGCAGTGAGATAAAGCGCCACAAGGGTCCATATGACCCTTAATAATTACTTACTAATAATTTAGGATAATGTTGGAAATATGACGCAGAGGGCTCGCTGCAGTTCGGTGTGTGGGAAGACCACGAAAGAGACAGGAGGGAACTAAAAAAATAAAAACAAAAGACAAAAAAAAGCTTGTGCAGGCTATACACAGGTCCTCCTACAGCACTGTATGCCTCTGCAGTGACTGCGGGAACCTGGCATCGCCGCCTACACGCCACCGACGAGGCCGCCGCTCGATTCCATATGACGCCATTAGGTGGCATTGGGAGAGACATAATGGGCAGGCTATCCAATGATGCCCTAAAACGCACAGGATGTCGGGTATTTTGGAACAAAGGCTAATTTTTGGCCGTTTTTCACTTTTACTCACCTTGAACTTTAACAAACTTCTCCTAGGGATTTTGAGCTATCAGCTTCATATTTGGTCAATATGCAGTTAAAGCATGAGGGATTAAGTTATTAAGAGTTTTTGGCCATGTTTAAGGGGCTTGGCCAGGGCACAAACTTGGCGTTCAAGCCTCAAAATAGGACTTCTCACAGTAGAAGACCAAATTGATATAGCTCCTACAAGGAAAGTCACAGAGAGATGAAACCTAAGATTGATCAGGCTTTGGCCCCGAACAATATTCACTGATCAGATGCTGACAGCCCCACCCCCTAAGAACAGGAAGCGTCATGTTTTCCTTTTGCTGGTCCATATTTGGTGTCCTTCACCTAATCAATGTGAACTTGATGGTCTAAGATAGAATCAAGTACTGACTGTTTTGGACGGAAGGTGTCGCTGTGGCAGCGTGGCGCAGTCACGCCACGACCATACGTTTGGCTCTAAATTACACATGCATGGTCCGATTCACTCGTACTCCTACTCTTCTACTTCCGCTTATCCGGAACCGGGTCGCGGGGTCAGCAGACTCAGCAGAGACACCCAGACGTCCCTCTCCCCAGACACCTCCTCCAGCTCCTCCGGGGGGAGCCCAAAGCGCTCCCAGGCCAGCCGAGAGACATAGTCCCTCCAGCGTGTCCTGGGCCGTCCCCTGGGCCTCCTCCCGGTGGGACGTGCCTGGAACACCTCCCGAGGAAGGCGTCCAGGAGGCATCCGGTATAGATGCCCGAGCCACCTCAACTGGCTCCTCTCGATGTGGAGGAGCAGCGGCTCTACTACAAGCCCCTCCCGAATGGCCGAGCTCCTCACCCTATCTCTAAGGGAGTGCCCGGCCACCCTACGGAGGAAGCTCATTTCAGCCGCTTGTATCTGGGATCTCGTTCTTTCGGTCATGACCCAAAGTTCATGGCCATAGGTGAGGGTAGGAACGTAGACCGACCGGTAAATCGAGAGCTTCGCTTTTCGGCTCAGCTCTCTCTTCTCTCTTCTGTCGATCTCCCGCTCCATTCTTCCCCCAACTCGTGAACAAGACCCCGAGATACTTGAACTCCACTTGAGGCAGGAACTCACCTCCAACCTGAAGAGGCTTAAATTTTTCATGGATTTTCAAAGTCATTCAGTTCATATAGGAACTTGAGCAGTGTGGGTGGAATTTGGGGCTGTTTACTTCCCTTCATCTCAACCTTCGATCCTCTTTCAGGGTTTAAGCCCAATTCAATTCAATTCAATTCAGTTTATTTATATAGCGCCAATTCACAACACATGTCGTCTCAAGGCACTTCACAAAAGTCAGGTACATGCATTACAATTAATCCGAATCATTGAACAGTGCAGTCAGATTCTGTTATTTATTCAAATTGGATAAAAAGTTTGTCTATCTAAGGAAACCCAGCAGATTGCATTCAGTCAGTGACTTGCAGCATTCACTCCTCCCGGATGAGCATGTAGAGACAGTGGACAGTCACTGGCGTTGACTTTGCAGCAATCCCTCATACTGAGCATCCATGTAGCGACAGTGGAGAGGAAAAACTCCCTTTTAACAGGAAGAAACCTCCAGCAGAACCAGGCTCAGTGTGAGCGGCCATCTGCCACGACCGACTGGGGGTTAGAGAGAACAGAGCAGAGACACAAAGAGAACAAAGAAGCACTGATCCAGGAGTACTTTCTATGGGAAGGAAAGGGTAAATGTTAATGGATGTAGCTCCTTTAGTCGTTTCACCCAGAAAGAAAGAACAGATAAACTCTGAGCCAATTTTCAATGTTAGAGTCTGAAGAGAGCACATAGAGTTAGTTACAGTTAAAGCTCAGTCAGTAGCTATGTCTAGGAGAGAGAAAGGGTTAAACACTGAAAGACAGGGCCATGTGGATCATCGGTAGAGGGTGAGCATTAAGTTGTTGCCAGCAGAAGCTCGGACGATGCCCCTCTCCAGAAAGGTGTTACAGGTAGACACAGAGTCAGGCCAGGTGTAGCTTCTAGGAAGAGAAAAGAGAGAGAACAAAGTTAAAAGCTGAAATAACAGCAAATAATGCAAAATTGAAGAGTAGTGTGAGAATGTAGCGAAGAGGGTGAAAGTGGTCATTATGTCCTCCAGCAGCCTAAGCCTATAGCAGCATAACTACAGAGATAGCTCAGGATAACCTAAGCCACTCTAACTATAAGTTTTATCAAAAAGGAAAGTTTTAAGCCTAGCCTTAAAAGTAGACAGTTTGTCCATCTAGAGCCCACTGATGGCCATTGTTATACTAAAAACCACAACGATTGGGATACCTCTCTCTGTCAGATTGACCATAACCATTGGAAAAGAGAGGGGGTCATACAGGTAGCAGAAATGGAGGGTGTGTTTGCACCTCAACCATAACTGAGCCGGTTTAGGCTAAACCTGACTCCCCCTTACTCCATCCAACAAGGGGAGAAGAAGACGGAGGTAAAATAAGGAAGATAGCTCAGGATAACCTAAGCCACTCTAACTATAAACTTTATCAAAAAGGAAAGTTTTAAGCGTAGCCTTAAAAGTAGACAGGGTGTCCGCCTCACGGACTAAAACTGGGAGCTGGTTCCACAGGAGAGAAGCCTGATAACTAAAGGATCTGCCTCCCATTCTACTTCTAGAGACTCTAGGAACCACCAGTAAACCTGCAGTCTGAGAACGAAGTGCTCTGTTAGGAACGTATGGAACAATCAGATCTCTGATGTATGATGGATCTAAATCATTAAGGGCTTTATATGTGAGGAGGAGAATTTTAAATTCTATTCTGGATTTAACAGGGAGCCAATGAAGGGAAGCTAAAGTAGGGAAATATGATCTCTCTTTTTAATTTTCATCAGAAACTCTTGCTGCAGCATTTTGAATCAGCTGAAGGCTTTTAACTGCATTTTGTGGACATCCTGATAGTAAAGAATTACAAAAGTCCAGCCTTGAAGTAACAAATGCATGGACTAGTTTTTCAGCGTCACTCCTGGACAGGATATTTCTAATTTGGCAATGTTCCGGAGATGAAAAATGGAAATCCTGGAAACCTGTTTAATATGGGATTTAAATGACATGTCCTGGTCAAAAATAACACCAAGGTTTTTTACTTTATTATCGGAGGTCAATTTAATACCATCCAGGTTAAGTGATTGACTAAGCAGTTTCTTTTTTAAAGACTCCGGTCCAAAGATGACAACTTCTGTCTTGTCTGAATTTAGAAGCAGAAAATTTAAAGTCATCCAAGTTTTTATGTCTTCAAGACATGCTTGTAGTCTATCTAACTGGTTGGGCTCATCAGGATTTATGGATAAGTAAAGCTGAGTGTCATCAGCGTAACAGTGAAAATTTATTCTATGCTGCCTGATAATTTGACCTATTGGAAGCATATATATAGTAAAGAGAATTGGCCCAAGTACTGAACCCTGTGGTACTCCACAATTAACCCTGGAGTTTAAAGATGATTTATCATTTACATGAACAAACTGGAATCTGTCAGACAAATAAGATTTAAACCAGCCTAGTGCTGTTCCCCTGATCCCTACAGCATATTCCAGCCTTTCTAAGAGAATATTATGATCGACTGTATCAAATGCAGCACTGAGCCCAGAAAGACTCTTAAAAAAAGGGGAATGGATACTTGAGTTTAGCACTCAGACAGTCCACTAAATAATACCTGATAAGAATTATTCAGCCAAATTAAATGTCATCATGTCATGTTCAGATACCATACAAATTTCAGATTTTGAAAAACCTTTTAAAACTTGCCTTTTACAAAACACCTCCAAATTACATTACTGCAGTGCATCAACTGGACAACTTGACAACTAGATGCATGCATTATGTGCATCATATGGCAAATTTTGTATGTATTATAATTTCAACCCCAGATTATTTGCAATGAGTATTTCTAAAAAAGTGAATCTCTCACCCGTCACAAAAAGCTCTTTGAGCAACCTCAACTCAGCAATGAGACAAGCCAACATCTAGTCCAAGTGAAGCCAGACCAATGTGGATGCTGATGTCACAAGACATCTCCAATCTCCAATATTTCATAGCTGCTCACATGAAAATAACATAGCATTAGCTGATTACTGGCTAGAGAAAAATGCAGCAGCAGGAGTTAGTTGTACCATCTTCTATGCAGCCTAGGTGCATGTTGCAGAAATAATACTTCTGCTAGAATTACTGTGTAATCGGAAGATGATAGAAAAGTAAAGGTTTATAAAAGGGCATTGGTGTAAAGTGAAATATTTTTCTTTAAAATATTTTAAGTTATTTTAAAAAGACAGCAATCCACTTTGGTCTTGCCCCCGTTCAGACTAGCTCAGGGGGCACACACACACACATACACCCACGCATACACACACGGGGCAACCTTGGGTTCAGTGTATTGCTTAAGAACACTTTAACATATGGTGGGTGAAAATGGAATTTAACCAACTCACCAACTGGCAGACAACTTCTCTTCCTCCACAGCTTCCCATGTAATGTGAAACTGACACTGATATAAAAATAGCTAAAATGGGGTGTGCATGAAACTCAGAATTTTTGGAAATTGGAGTTTTAAAACATCGCCAAATTAGGTTTATTTGGACAAGCTGTTAGCACATCAGTCCTGTCACACAAATTCTTCAAAATGAGATTGCTAATTAATTTTTAATTCTTAGTCACAGAACACAGAGTTTGGAGAAAAGGCCAAAAGTTTTTCCAAAAGAGTCAGTCTGGTGGCCAGCTAAACTGGGGCCTTTTTTGTATCATATTTTTAAGGCTAATTAAACAAATCTTTCTTTATGAAAGTCATATTAATGTTAAATAACACTACAGTAGCCTATATTAAATCTCTATAATTTTGAATGTCTTTTTAGTATATTGGCATTTTCTCAATCAACCAGTGTTACTATGTAAATGCAGGTGTTGAAACTGCTGAATATATCAGTCCGCCAGAAGTTGTGTAAAATTAAAAGCTGACTAATTGCGCAGGTTAACTGATACATTGAGTACCTTCACTACACCTACATTCATGTAATAACATGGACGTTGTTCAGTTCATAAAAAAGGAGAGAACTCAAAAGTATGTCACACAAGAGTGTGGAAATTAAATATTAGCCACTCTAGGGCTTTTTCACTCCAGTATCACATTTTTAAGAAAGAATTGTCTTATAAACATGACAAACAATATAATGGGGGGGGTACCAACTATTGATAAGTAATTAACGCAACATCACTTCACAATGATCATATTCCGTTCACTGTTCAAACGTTTCTACAGAACCACAACTCAAAATTGACAGAATATAACCTTTAAAACTGCTCAGACCAAATAATTCAAGATAATAGAACATTGCCCAACTTTGTATGAATTCCAGTGTGAGGGACATGTCTTTTGGATATTTTATTTTTAAAACATAAAACATAGAAAAGGCTTGGCTCAGGGTTGGAGTGGGGGACATTATGTTTTCGTTCACAATCACTTGATCAACAGCAACTTTAAAAAGTTGTTCACCTAACAAAAAAAAAACAAAACAAGAGAACATGTCCACTTCAGAAACTGCTGATGCTGAAAAATGTTCTATATATGGAGGTAAACAATGATTACACTGAAAAAGTTTTTTTTGGAAACATCTGTTTATAATTTTTTTTCTGACCCTGGAAATGCATCTAGGTATTTCACTAGGTTGAACAAAAACAGTACAAACCCATAATAAGTATGCATGGGGTTCCTAGTAACCCAAGTACAGAAGTCTCTTGATGCGGCCGTTGAGGAGAGAAAACAAAAATATACAAAAAAATAGACAAAACTGTAAAACTTCCAATATGTGAATTAAATCAGCAGAAATGTTTAACAGTTTTAGGCATTCAAATACAAAACCTTTTCCAGGGTAAATTTACCTCATTTTGAGAAAAAAGTTGATCAGGATTTTCCTTGAAGAATTTTGCAATCCCCACCAATCAGTTGTAGAGGATCAGCTCCTTGAATCGCCAACCCTCTGGATTCAAGGAAGTCCTTGATCATTTTTTCTTTTTTTGACAATTGCTCAGCCAGTCTGGTTTGTACTGCAAAGCCAAGAAGGATGCTTGCGTGATCAAACAGGTGGATTGCTTCAAAGCGAAAAGGCCACTCTTCTCGCAACTTCTGAACTGGGCTTCCTTTGTGATTGCTGCTCGCTGGATGCAATATGTTTCAGCCATCATTGTTCTAATACGAGACTCTGTAATATGATTAGTTTCAAAGGCACTCCTCAGTTGTTCTTTTGTGGATTCTAGCTCAGTTTCATTCTCAACCGTTAGCTGCCATTGTACTCAACTGTAGCGATCGGAGTGCAAAGACTTTTTCCATGATGTCGTCTCCTCCTGCGCTCGTCTCTTTGTTGAATCAAAGTTTAGTGGCCTCCGAACATTTTCAACTCTGTTTTCAAGCTGTATAAACAGAGCATCATATCCAGTTCCAACAACTTTAATTCCATTGAGCTCTCAGTCTTGGAATGAGCAGAGATATTGCTCCACAATCTGCTTTGCAACGTGCCTCAACTTAGCTTTTCCAGGCCTTCCTTGGTCTTTGCTGAGAATATCATCAACGATAATGCGAACAAGTTCCCGTCTCTCTCTAGGTTTTGGTCTTTTCTTTTCACCTACAGCAAGCATAAGGTTGGGTGGCATTTTGTGCCATGGCACAACATATGACTCACAGGAAGAGCTACACTCCATGGAACCAGAAGATGCAGGGGATAGTTGCAGTTGGCAGTTATTTTGTTGCAAAGGTTCAGCAGTGGGGGTCAGCTCAACTTGTAAATCTACATAGCATATATTGAAAAGGGAAGAAAAAAACAAACAAAATTTAACCAACAGCTGTACAGACAAAGTAATACATGTTGCTGTTTGGATGACATTGTGCTAGAAGGCTGGCATTTTTAATGATAGTTTAAAATTAGGCAGTTTCAGAAAACTGTTCCAAGAACTGGCCACAAAGATCAGTTCTTTTTTCAGCTGCCTCTGGCTATTGATAAATCACTAATCAAGCCGGCCATGCCCCGCATAGATGTGAACTTTCATAAATGAAGTGAGCATCGCAGAACCAAAAGAGGCATGGAACGTAACTGAACTAAATTGACATGGGTCACTACACATTAAATGTGTGACTGATTCAAAAATGTGCCAAAATAACTTTTTATAAAAAGTTTTAGCGATCAAATTTTTTTTAAACTACAGGCAAAGTTGTTGTGTGTCATCAATCTTTTCATCAGGACTGAATCTGTTTATGGGTTTGTGACTCACATTCTTGAGTCAAAACCCCAGCTTACCTTTTCACTTCCCCACTGCTATGCCTGTTAATACCTAGATGCATTTCCAGCTTGAATGTGCTTTTTTTTAATTCCATCAAGGGTATTATGACATTCTACTATTTTTACATTGCTGATATAGGGAGAGCATTATAAATCATAATTAGACATAACTTTCCAGCACTAAACACTTGGATCACTCTTCTGCACTGGATGGGTGGCAGAATTCCCTCAAGAGCCTCTGTCTTGATAGAGTTTACACCAATCATCTCTAGTCTGAACATGAGTGACTCAACCAAATCACTACTGAGTTATGGCAAAGCTTTCTGAATGCTCTCTTTTACACACTCCATTTTGGCATATCCTTCAGCGGGTGGAGTAACCTGACACCTCTGTGGTAAAAACAAAGAGGAAAAGAGTCACTGAGCATCTTGAGGTCTTCGCATATCAGATTACCCAAATTATTTCTATCCATTTCATAGACTTAAAGCTCAGGCACCCATGTGGCAAATATTTTCCTGAGAAAAAGTAAAACATCTGTTTCACCTTTGACCACAATGGATGCAATCTGCCCTAACTGTAATTGGTTTTTGACATACATCCGTAAGACAAGCATACCATTCATATATGTAGTTCCACGGACTTCTACTTTATCCGTGACAACTGAGTTCGAAGAATTTAGCCCAAAATGTTCAATTTGTGCTCTGATGTGACCATCATACAGTTCTGGACAAAAGCTGGTTGACTCAGACACTTGCACCTGGAGCCTAAACAAGCTGCCGTGACACTGATAAGCCTGAAATAACTGATGCCTCTCAGCTAGAGACTTAGTCACATTTTTGAAGTTTTTACTTGACCTAATGCAACGTTTGAAGTAGCTATGCTTACTTTCAAACTGCATGGTCCATGTGTGTATGAGTGGACCAACCTCCAAACTCAGATCAGCATAGTGAAGCAGATAGTGATGTTTGGGTCGAAGAGTTACATGTGGAAATAACTCTAGCCTCTTTTCTCTATACTCCTCAATCAGTACTTTCTTGTAAGCAATCTGAGGTTTAGAAAGGCTAGGTGCACAGACTAGTTCAACTAACTCCCTCAGGAGTAGTACCATTTGCCATACAGGACTGTCAGGATCTTCAACTCTGTCATGCATTACAACTGGCGGAAACCTAAAAAAGCACCTGTTCTGGGCTGCATGACCTCCAAGCTTTCTTCCCTGGCTAGGAATAGCATTTGACTTGTTTGTGCTTTGACCTGGGAATATTTTTAGAGCTTTGTAACTGAACCATTTTATCTTAATCAAAAACTGCAAACACAATGCCAAGTTATAGTCAACCACACCCTCAAACAAGTCATGTGGCAACAAGGTGGTAATCCAGGCTGGCACACGTGGAAAAAGGACAGCTTGTTGAAGACACTGTTGCTTTTAATACCCCTGGTCCATACTCAATCCAGGTTGGCTCTCCAAAATGTCCACACATTCATTGTGACTAGCAGGGTCTCTAAGAAAGGCAACAGCAAGAGGGTTAAACTGAAATTCCTTTTTAGTGATGAGACAGTATCTACAGAAATTCTCAGAAACACTAAAGTTTTCAGTAAACCCTCCAATCATATGGGAGCCCAAGTTATCTCCCATTATGCCTGCAACAGTGCCTCTGTAAAGGTAACCCTCAAAATGAATCCCATTTTCCTGAAGCTCACACAAGTCTGACACATACTTACTACAAACTTTATCCACTCCAAATATTTACAGTCTTTCTCCTGACAGAGAAGTACCAACTGGATCTGATGTACTTTTGAACGTTAGTAGGGAAAGAAATTGCCCAAGGTGAAGTAGACAGCCAAAACTGTGTGTTTCTGTTTGGCAGATCCAAGTGGATTACCCACTTGGATCTGCCACTTGGTCAACATCGGCATCTCTTCCTTCTTCTGAAACATGTGCCTGCTCACCTGAATTTGACTGTTCTGTAACTTTTTCCTCAAGAAGAGACTGTTCTGCAACTTCACATAAATGGACGGGTGCTATTTGAGTTGCATTCCACCCCCTATGATACCTGGAGATATGAGATGAAAAGGATGGCTTCATATTAAAAGTTTTTGCGCGTCCATCAAAAGGACAATTTACTGTTAAACATTCTTGTATGTGGCTGCTTAAGGGAGACACAAGACCTTTGACATCTGCATATTCTCTTGTACAAAAATCTAAAGAGCATTTTAACTGTACAGAGATACTTCGATTCCGAGTTTATCTAGTCCTTTTATCCGAGTGTGTTCTTGACATGTGAACAGCAAAGGAATGATATGAGGAAAATCTTCTTCCACAATTTTTATGGCCAAAGGAGAAAAACACATTATTGACATGTCTGTGAGATCTGCAGTACTTCAAGTACTTAAACAATGAGTTAAATGTAAATTTGCAAACATTACAGGCAAACATAATGATGACTTGGCTATGTTGCAATCAAGTAATTAACAGGCAGATGAATTGTTCCTGTATTAGTCACACTGACTCATTACCAATTGCATGTGGCAAGAACTTTCTGATCCACTGTACCAATCAATAAACCATCAATCTAACCAAAACATGCCAGGACAGCACATCATTCTGTCGAACCACATACGTTTAACGCTTGCAGAATAAGATCCTGCCAAGCTCAAACACCGAAAAAAAAATCCGAACCGAAAGAGGAGAGCAGAGGGAGTTCGAGTCTGAGCTTGGAAACTAATTTAGCAATGCTGAATGACCACTTGCATCTATGTTAACACCGAGGAGATTAAATCATGTTTACCATAAGACAACCACAGCTTGACATTTTTAAAAGCAACATGGCAACCATATCGCAGTTATGAACAGCAAACGTCCACGCACGTCTGTTGAGCAGTTTGACTTGATAAAAAAAACGATTAAATAACGTCACACTAAGGACAGCTGGATTAAAGAGAAACTCGCAGCAGAAGCTGTCTTACATACCGGTCTTTTTGGGAGCTAAGTGGTAAATATTCATTTTAAAATGGTTAAATAAATCCAGCGAACAAATTTAACTGGTCATGAGAAAACGGCACATTTGTCCCAGTGCTGTTGCAGTCACCATTACACAGTACCAATGGCAAACAAGAACTTGAGTTTGAGCTTCTAGGTCTTATCTTCTCATTCAGGAGCAATACACAGCGGTTTAAAATGACATAATGAAGATATTTTTAAGTAAAATAAAAAAAAGCATCGACATAAGACCGCAAAATAGTCTGTTTCTGTTTCATTGCTGAGGAACTCTCCCAAAAGTCAAGCAACCTCAACCAACTATAACTATCTCAAAGGATTTTATTTAGATAAAATGTTCAGATTTATTTTATATTACCATATTGGCCATTTATGTCACAAAAAATGCTACATATCTGCTATCAGAATCTAAAGCCTTATTTCTCAGCATACATGCACTATTTTATCAAGAGGTGTAAGAGCTGTAGGGTACTTAGATTTGCAAATGTGAGTTCCAGTTGTACACTGAAATATAGTACATTGATTCCTCGTATCTCTAATGACTGACTACATGTCTACATGGGTAAAAAATACAATGGGTATATTAGAAGGGAAAATATATGAAGGACAGTAAAATGATTTTAAAAAATACTAGATGTTTTAGGAAAAAACTGTTTTTTAAATATTTGGGTCGTAATAAATATAAAATAAATGGGGTAGGAAAAATAAAACTTGCGTTAAATAAACAAAGGACACATATAGAGTTCAAGAAAAAAAAATGTGATTTGAGAATTAGTGGTTTAAATGAAATAAATATATATATAATATATATAATATAGATAGATAGATAGATAGATAGATAGATAGATAGATAGATAGATAGAGATATATATCTATATCAAGATACCAGATATATATATATATATATATATATATATAACATATTATATATATATATATATATATATATATATATATATATATATATATATATATTTTATATATATATATATATATATGATTAACTGATAGATTATTGAGTAATGTCTTATTTTTTGTTATTTTGTGGCGTTTAATGGCACACTCATTTATATTTCCAGCTACTTTTTGGCCCAGTAATTATTTTATTGAGTTATTTATTTATTCTTAATTATGGCAGGATTGGTCCTCCATAAGTTTTGGCCTGATGGGTTAAAGAGGTTTTGAGATTAGGGTTTGAATCAGGAATTGTGGTCAATCTACATGATATGATGGTTGTTAAAGTAATCAAGTTTTAGAAGCAAGGATATGTCCTTCTCTTTGTATGTTTGTTTCTGCGAGAGATATATCATTGTGTTGATATTTAGCACGTGCAGACTCTAAAAAACTGGCAGGACTCCAGAGCAACACAGCTGTGCAAACTGCAGCTGCACCACTTTCAGTGTATGCACAAAATGTTTGAGGTGAAGAAGGGGAAGGTTTCTCTGGAAGTTCATTTCAATAGTTCCATGTCAGACTCAGCATTGTGCAGGTCATGCAGTGAGCTGGATTCTCTATAAAACCAGAATTATCTTTTGACTTGCTTACATTGTCTGAATCTGTAAATTCAATGTGTGGTGTTTGAAACTGCAGATAATTACAAAAAGAGTCAACTCAAGATTAAATGGGATATATCTGTTGAGAAGTGGTTAACTCAAGTTTGTATAGGACTGAGAAAGCCTCCAACTTATCCATGTTCCTGTTAAAAGTCAGAAATTCAGAGGGATTATTATGTCTTGTGCATTACATGTATTTTTTTACATTTAACACTAAAGAAAAATGTAACAAATAAATTTTATACAATAAAATGAGCCACTAGTCCACCACATCCCCCACCCAACCATGTGTGGATGGATATTACAAATTTCAATAGGAAATATTTATAGATGTCAGACAATGTCATACAATACATCTTAATTTGAACACCATTGACCAAAGTCCTGTACACCGATAAAAGTATAACACAAAACAATGATGACTTAAAATTTTCAGCAATCATAAAAACAGTAAAATGTGTAACAACAGTAAAAATAATGACTAGTTAATACAAAAACTAGAGCCAGCATCTCAAACTGAGTTAAAAGCCAAAGAAAGAAAATGTGTTATAAGAGAGGAGTTAAAAACAGCATGTGAATTTGACTGATTTGCAATGGAAACTCATTCCATAGTTTGCGGGCAGCGATTGAAAATGCTTGGTCACTTCTTAACCTCCTCTTTGACTTTGGGACGACCAACAGTAACTGACCTGCTAACCTGGGTAAGCGTGAGGGAGCATACAACTAGATCAGGTTAGACAGATACTTAGTGGTGTGACATTTAAAACAAGTAAAAGAAATTTAAATCTAATCTGGAAAGGAAATGAAAACCAATGTAGTGATGCTGAAACTGAAGTGATGTGTTCATCACACTACCTTCTCTCAATGTCTTTTACACTGGCCTACTGAGGAGAGGGTTCATTAATATTGCGAAAGACCCCACTCACCCTGGACACACCCTTGTCTCCTCCCTACCGTCTGGCAAAAAATACGGGACCAACACCCAGGTTTGGTACTGCCCGAGTCAAATGCTGTGTTAAGGGACCCAGATAATCATTGACATTTGAAACATCACTAGGCTTAAAAAACGATTCCTTTTGTTTATTAAAATGCAAAAAAAGTCTGCGACATCTATACTTAAATTTATGCAATAAAATATAGGATGTTATTTAGGGAGTACTGCTTTTTCTTTTTAGCGGCTTATGAATTTGGCTGTCATCATCATGAAAATGAAAACTAATACCATATATATGGATCATTGATCCAAGAGGAGATAAATAAATAGAAAAGAGAAGAGGGCCAATTATAGACTCCTGGGATACTCTACATGTAAAGGTGCGTTCTGAAGCAAAGTGACGCAAAGGACACGACTCGAACAGTGCTAGTGCCAATAAAGCAAAGCGAGAACGAAGCGAAACCTGCAAAGGATGCAAAGCACGCGATGCGAACGGCGCAATTAAGGCAAATAGAGTGAAGCAAAACCCACGATGGACGCGAAGCAAATTTCGCTGGAGTTGAAAAATCTGAACCTTTCTGTCCATTCCCGTCATGTCTATAGCCCTGTTACGACCCGGCTCGGCCAGGGGTGAAGGAGGGGAAGTAACATAAAGAAAATGGAGATATGGGAAGTCTAATGAAGGTTGTTTATTTATAATGTTTAAAGTAACAGACATGTATGTAAAATAATGCACCACTAACGTGAGGCAACGAACCAAACAGCCTCCAGCACAAAAGAAAAGAACCCTAAACAAAACACTCAAAGTTTTCTTGGTGAGTAGGCAATCAGCAAACATGGAACCAAAACAGTCAAAACACACACAAAGGAGATCAAACCCTAGGTTTGATACCTATTTAAAAAGTTTTCCTAATAACAAGCCAGCCAGCTCTAACCAAGTCGCCAGGGAAAACAGACAGGTTAAACACTAGCCAATATCTTAACCAGAACCAACAAATACCACCGCTAGCAAAGCTTCACAGTCACACGAGGCGAGCTACTCAGATTAAATCATAGCCGCACTTTTGTGAAAGGTGTAGAGAGTTCAATTCAATTCAATTCAATTCAGTTTATTTATATAGCGCCAATTCACAACACATGTCGTCTCAAGGCACTTCACAAAAGTCAGGTACATTCATTACAATTAATCCGAATCATTGAACAGTGCAGTCAGATTCTGTTATTTATTCAAATTGGATAAAAAGTTTGTCTATCTAAGGAAACCCAGCAGATTGCATCCAGTCAGTGACTTGCAGCATTCACTCCTCCCGGATGAGCATGTAGAGACAGTGGACAGTCACTGGCGTTGACTTTGCAGCAATCCCTCATACTGAGCATCCATGTAGCGACAGTGGAGAGGAAAAACTCCCTTTTAACAGGAAGAAACCTCCAGCAGAACCAGGCTCAGTGTGAGCGGCCATCTGCCAAGACCGACTGGGGGTTAGAGAGAACAGAGCAGAGACACAAAGAGAGCAAAGAAGCACTGATCCAGGAGTACTTTCTATGGGAAGGAAAAGGTAAATGTTAATGGATGTAGCTCCTTTAGTCGTTTCACCCAGAAAGAAAGAACAGATAAACTCTGAGCCAGTTTTCAATGTTAGAGTCTGAAGAGAGCACATAGAGTTAGTTACAATAAAAGCTCAGTCAGTAGCTATGTCTAGGAGAGAGAAAGGGTTAAACACTGAAAGACAGGGCAATGTGGATCATCGGTAGAGGGTGAGCATTAAGTTGTTGCCAGCAGAAGCTCGGACGATGCCCCTCTCCAGAAAGGTGTTACAGGTAGACACAGAGTCAGGCCAGGTGTAGCTTCTAGGAAGAGAAAAGAGAGAGAACAAAGTTAAAAGCTGAAATAACAGCAAATAATGCAAAATTGAAGAGTAGTGTGAGAATGTAGCGAAGAGGGTGAAAGTGGTCATTATGTCCTCCAGCAGCCTAAGCCTATAGCAGCATAACTACAGAGATAGCTCAGGATAACCTAAGCCACTCTAACTATAAGTTTTATCAAAAAGGAAAGTTTTAAGCCTAGCCTTAAAAGTAGACAGTTTGTCCATCTAGAGCCCACTGATGGCCATTGTTATACTAAAAACCACAACGATTGGGATACCTCTCTCTGTCAGATTGACCATAACCATTGGAAAAGAGAGGGGGTCATACAGGTAGCAGAAATGGAGGGTGTGTTTGCACCTCAACCATTAATGAGCTGGTTTAGGCTAAACCTGACTCCCCCTTACTCCATCCAACAAGGGGAGAAGTTTATATAGGCTGGACTCCATGATGATTGGCGGCGCATTTGTGGAAGCAGGAAATAGACAGTCCACAGGAAATCCCGGCGACGTCCAGCAGGAGGAATACTGAGTGTCCAGGAAGATCCGCGTTCACCAGCAACCAGCGAAGAAGAACACAAAAGGGGGAATCCCACCGGAGGGAGTCCTGCGCAGCCAAGCCGACAGAAACGAAGGAACAGGGTTTCCTCCTCTTCAGCGGGCACATCAGCAGCCTGTACACAAGATTATTAAAACAAAACACACCTACGACCACTGGTCGTAACAAGACCTCTTTTCAGCACCTAAGCTGCCATACAAGTATGAAACTCACAACAGTTGCTAAGGGTACATCTATGTTCATGTCGGAAATTATATTTTATTCATAAGTATTTAATTTTCAGATGCATATGTCAGCAAGCCTGATTTCTAGGTCACCCATACGCCACCATGCTACATTCTGTTGTCATATCAGCTCTTGCCTGGTGTATTTTGGCGGTCCTCATCCATATGTTTAGGCACAAATATGTTTATTATATTTAGAAGATTTGGAAAGTACAATGTGGCTGTTTTTCTATTGAGCTGAGATTTATTTACTCACCGAAGACAGATGAACAGGCGTTCTGCAGCGGCCATACAGCACCTACAGTTGGTGTCCCAGAGGCTGATTCATCGCACATCGTGGGAAAGCAGGTTCTCAAACTGGGTCCTGAATAGACGGAAGTACCACTGAAAGCGACCTTGATCCAGACGCTGCTCCTGGAGTAGGTAGTGATACTCTCCAAACTAATTCCGTTTCTGAACCCAGGGACGTCGATGCTGGCAAAGTTGATCGGCTTTCTATAAATAAAGCACCGTCACTCGCTCCATGTTGAGTTGAAACTGGCAAGTATCAGATAGAAGCTCCTCCTATTTGATGATGCGGTGAAGCGAGTGGAGCGTTGTCTTCCGTTGGCCACGCGAATTGCTGGCAAAATATCCAATGAGCAACGGCATGCGAAAGAGACGAAAAATTTGCAGAAATCGCGGTCGGTCTGAACACACCTTAAGAGGCGTTATAGAGGACTCAACAGCTCCAACACTAACACAAAAACTTTTCTTCATTAAATAAGATCGGAACCACTTTACAGCAACACCTTGAATGCACACCCAGTTTCCCAGGTGACACAGGAGGATCTGATGGTCCACTGTGTCGACTGTTAGGTCCAACAGCATTAAAGTAATACAGTGACCAGAGTCTGTGGTTATAAGAGTGTAAATCAAAATCCTCAACAACGCTGACTTAGCACAATGATGGGTTTTAAAACCAGACTAAAATGGCTCAGGAAAGTTGAGTTTATTTAGATATAAAATCAACTGGCTGTAGAGAATTAACTCCATGACCTATGGGCAGAAAAGCTAGTTTTGAGCTTAAAATTTATAATTTCTGTGGAGCCAAGGTCAGGCATTTCAACTAATGGTGTCACTACAACATGTTTAGAATTCGCTGACATTTGGACTTAATGGTTCAAAAAAGAACATGAGGATTGTTACAGTTGGAGGCAATTATATTAGAAAAATAATAACCCCACAGGGCTGTGCAAGAGGAGATGGTTTGGCTTCATGACATAGGAGCAACATATCAAACACAACAGGAATGTGTCCTGAAAAGACAGCATCATCAACTTCCACATTATAACCATGAGCTATAATATGATCTAAAGTCTGGCCACATTTGTGTGTCAGTCCAGACACAAACTGAAATTAAAAATATAAATAAGATGCAAAAAAATCTTTGGCCACACCTAAATAATAAAATCTCCAACAATTAAAACTATGTCATATATAGGCAGGACTCCTGCCATAAAATCTAATAAAAGTCATCAAGAAGGTCTTTGATGTATTTTGGATTTCTGTATAGAACAGCGCACAGCATCAGGCAGATACGAGCTCCAACAAGTTCATGTCGAAGCTGGAGTAAGATGATATTTGGTGAAACCTGTTTTCAAGGATAGCTCTCCCTGTAAACAGTGGCTACACCTCCTCCACAACCTGTCATCCTTGTAGAACTGAAATAGGTAATTCTACACGAAGACAGACACGTTCTCTTCAGACTCTGCTCCTATGGAACATGTGGGGTTCCACAAGGGTAAGTTCTGGGCCATTTATTATTTTCTTTTTACATTCTCTCATTAGCTGGCATTTTCCTGTCTTTTTCTGATGTCTCCTATCACATATATGCAGATGACATCCAACTGTATGTATCTTTCAAACCTCACCAGCTAGATAGGCTATCCACCCTTGTCCGATGTTTATTTGAATCAATGACTGGCTGTCTAAGAATTTTCTGGTTTAAAATACTAATAAGATAGAGACCTTCCTAATAGCCCCTGGTCACTTGCAATATAAAAATAATCAGATAGTTGCCTCCTTTTGCCCAGCAACCAAATCCTCGTACTCGTCATCTTCCTCTTCATCAGGGACCGGGTTGCAGGGGCAGCAGACTCAGTAGAGACACCCAGACATCCCTCTCCCCAGACACCTCCACCAGCTCCTCCGGGGGGAGCCCAAGGCATTCCCAGTGCAGCCGAGAGACATAGTCCCTCCAGCGTGTCCTGGGCCGTCCCCTGGGCCTCCTCCTGGTGGGACATGCCTGGAACACCTCCCGAGAGCAGGGTCCAGGTGGTATCCGGTATAGATGCCCAAGCCACCTCAACTGGCTTCTCTCGATGTGGAGAAGCAGCGACTCTACTACGAGCTCCTCCCGGATGGAGGAGCTCCTCACCCTATCTTTAAGGGAGTGCCGATGACCCTACGGAGGAAGCTCATCTCAGCTGCATCTATCTGGGATCTCGTTCTTTCGGTCATGACCCAAAGCTCATGGCCATAGGTGAGGGTAGGAACGTAGACCGACAGGTAAATTGGGAGCTTCGCTTTTCGCTCAGCTCTCTCTTCACTACAACGGCTCCATTCTCCCCTCACTCGTGAACAAGACCCCAAGATAATTGAACTCCTCCATTTGAGGCAGGAACTCCCCTCCAACCTGAAGAGGACAAGCCATCATTTTCCGGTCGAGAACCATGGCCTTGGACTTGGAGGAGCTGATGTTTATCCCAGCCTTTTTACACTTGGCTGCAAACCGCCCCAGAGCATGCTGTAGGTCTTGGCTAGAGGGGGCCAGCAGGACCATGTTATCTGCAAAAGAGGAGACGAAATCCACTGGTCCCCAGACCAGACCCCCTCCGGCCCTTGGCTGCGCCTAGAAATCCTGTCTATAAAAGTTATGAACAGGACCAGTGACAAAGGGCAGCCCTGCCGGAGTCCAACATGCACTGGAAACAGGTCCGTCTTAGTGTCAGCAAAGCGGACAAAACTCCTCCTCCACTTGTTCAGAGACCGGGTGGCCCCTAAAAAAGTGCCCCCGACTCCATACTCCTGGAGCAGCCCCCACAGGGCACCAAGATGGACACAGCCGAATGCCTTCTTCAGGTCCACAAAACACATGTGGACCGGTTGGGGAAGCTCCCATGAACCCTCGAGTGCCCTGCAGAGGGGGTAGAGCTGGTCCAGTGTTCCATGGCTGGGACGAAAACCACACTGCTCCACCTGAAGTTGAGGTTCGACTATCGGCTGGACCCCCCCATACCCTGGCGTAGGCCTTAACAGGGGAGGCTGAGGAGTGTGATCCCCTTATAGTTGGAACACACCCTATAGTTGGAACTCACCCTTCTTATGAAGGGGGACCACCACCCCAGTCTGCCAGTTCAGAGGCACTGTCCACGACAGCCACGCAATGTTGAAGAGGCGTGTCAACCATGACAGCCCCACAACATCCAGAGACTTGAGGTACTCAGGGCGGATCTCATCCACCCTTGAGGCGTGCCACCGTTTAGCTTTTTAACCACCTCGGTGACTGTGTGATGAAAGAGTCCAACCCCGAGCCCCCAGCCTCGGCTTCCACCAGGGAATGCGTAACGGCATTGTGGAGATCCTCGAAGTACTCCTTCCCCCGCCTGTTAATGTCCCCAGTCGAGGTCAGCAGCTCCCCACCCCCACTGTGAACAGTGTTGGCGAAACACTGCTTCCCCCTCCTGAGACGCCGAATGGTTTGCCAGAATCACTTTGAGACCAGCCGGTAGTCCTCCTCCACAGCCTCACCAAACTCTTCCCAAGGCCCGACTTTTTGCATCTACCACAGCCTGGGCCACGGCACGCTTGTCCTCACAGTACCCATCAGCCGCCTCAGGAGTCCCAAAAGCCAACCACAGCTGATAGGACTCCTTCTTTAGCTTGACAGCATTCCTTACTGGCCGTGTTCACCACTGGGTTCAAGGGGTTGCCGCTGCGACAGGCACTGCAGACCTTACAGCCACAGCTACGGGCAGCAGGATCGACAATAGATACATACAACATGGTCCACTCGGACTCTATGTTTCCAACATCCCCCGGAATCTAGTCAAAGCTCCCCCGGAGATGGGAGTTGAATACATCCCTGGCCGAGGGCTCTGCCAGATGTTGGCAACAAAATCTAATGTAAACAAAAAACCTAGGTGTTACCTTTCAATTCAGTTCAATTCAGATTTATTCATATAGTGCCAATTCACAGCACATGTCGTCCTATTGCCCTGACAGGACGACTTATCTTGACTTTAAGTTGCTTCTGTATACTCCTCAATAATTCCTTGTCTTCCTCTCTGAAGGCTCTTTTTTTATGACAATCAGGTCCTTCAGGTCACTAGTGATCCAGGGTTTGTTATTGTGGAGGCATCTCACCATTCTGGTGCGGATGGTTACACAACCATTCATGGCCTCTCCATGTGGCAGGCACACAGCGTCCCAGCCTGTAGCCTCAAGGCAAGGGATTCTTCAGCTTCCTGTGACCATCTTCTCACAGTTCTCTTTATTACAGGTTGCCTCTGAACCATCTTATATTTTGAGCAGAGAAAAACATCTCTGTCATGCAGTATTTGTGGCGCTCCTCATGCACGCTAAATTCTGTATCAAGGAGGCAAGATGGTCTATAATAATTTCAATGACCTTGGCTGTTCATTCTCTAGCTGTTAAATGCTACATGCCTGCTCCTTCTGTGGCAGCAATCACTCCTGCCCTCACAATCCTACATCCATGGCGCATTGACTACGAAAGCACCTCTACACAACCATTAATGTGAGAGCTATATCACCCCGATATAGATTTTGTGGACTTCCTCATTAGTGGGTTTACATATGGTTTTGACCCAGGCATAGAAGTCATTCCTGATTCCACCGCTGTCACAATCTCCAATCTGTTTTTTTAGAAACCGACACAGTCAACATTCTGTTTGCTAAAGAAGGATGTATAATGTTCAGCCAGCTGCCCTTCCCAATCTTTTGTGTCAGCACTATCAGATTTGCCGCACGCAAATACTCCAGTAGGAAAAGACTAACTATAGATGTGTCAGCTCCTCATGGTTTACACTTTCCTAGTATCAGCAGCATTGTTGTGCAAAATATACTTAAGTTATTCAATATCTAATTAAATAGCTTTTGGTCTTAAAGATGCAGAGTTTCCTACCACTCTCTTTGATTGTGTATAGTTCAGTCCATGTTGTCCATGGAGGACAACAGCATCATTCATTTCCTAGATTTTTGAATGCAATGTGTAACAGTCAATCATGCCACCACACTCATAAGCTTGGCAGGCCAGGGCGGCTGGCTCTCTAAAGCAGACATCACCAGCCTCTTTAAAGTCCTTTCCATTAACCCAGACTTGCGTTTTTTTTTTTTGTTCATTTCTAATCTCTTGTCTGTAGCAGCCAGCATCACTTCTCCTTGTGGTCTACTTGTCCTTGACAACTCATACAAAAAATAAATTATTCAGTTTATATATATAGCACCAAGTTCACAGCACATGTTGCCCCGAGGCACTTCACGAAGTCAGTTCAATCGAGTTAGATACATTCCAATTCATCCTAATTATCAAACAGTGCTGTGAAAATGCGGCCGCAAAAATGACAGGTGTGGCGATTCCTTTTGAAAATCTCCAGTGTTTTTTCTTAAAACACTTTGACTGTCTTGTTGTTCTGAATGAGTTAGTTTTTGTACTCTTAGAGGCAGAGAACTGGTTCAGAATGTTTTTAGTGAGATTTTGTGAGTAAACACGCAAAGAAATAGATTTGCATACTCAGCTAAAGTTGTTTGGTCCAGGGTTTCCCTAAGAAGTCCGAAAAGGCTGCTGAGGGGAGTTATTGAGTTTAGATTGCTCTCTAATCTTCTTAAAAAGATTTAAAAGCTGCCTCCTTCCGTGTCGGTATACAGCTGTGAGAATATAAAAGTGTAACATCAACTTGCCAGTGTATATGTGTGTGAGTCAATAACAGTGAGCTAGCGGAAGTAGCATATGGAGGACACGTTACACTGACGGACCTTGACTGACAGACGCTAAGCTAACAGACGCTAGCTCACTGAATAAACTTTACTGTGAATAAGCCTTGGTGTCTGAGAGATAAAGAAATAAGGTCTCATTTGAACCAGGAAACGGTGCTGTACTGCCTGGTTGACCAGAGGGCATGAAAGTGTGTGTATAAGGCGGAAGAATGACTGAGATGTCACAAGAAAATGAGTTCCCTGCTTAGCAAGCATGGGAAAAGTATAAGTATATTAGCGAGGATTCCCCACAAAGATGCTTTAACATTTTAAAACAACAGTTTGATGGAGTGTGTTTGGGTCCCAAAATAATCGACTAGTCAACAGAAAATGGTAAGAAACCTTTAAGAGAAAAGAAGTGGTTCCACTCTCTAAAGTTGTACACACTTATTTTTTAAGTAGTTTAACACTCCTCTCTGCAGCTTCTGTACTGCTACCCACCCATTACTCTATTAAAGTGTCTCGCCCACGCAAAAAATTTTAAAAAGTAACAAATTATCTAAAGGAGAAAAATCAGGAAAATAAAAATAAACCAACTCAGAAAAAAAAAAAAAAATAAAACAATTCAATGTGGCTTACTGAAATAAGATCTCTCTCTTCAAAGACTTTTATTTTTAGTGACCTGATTTGTGACAATCAGATTGATTTATTTTGCCTCACGAAACCTGGCTGCAGCAAGAGGATTATGTTAATATAAATGAGTAAACTCCTACAATTTTTTAAATTTTCACATTCCTCAAAATACTGGGGGAGGGGAGGAGTAGCAACCATCTTTCAGTCCGATTTTTTGATTAGTCCCAGAATCAATTGCTACAACTCTTTTGATATTTAATCCTTAGTTTTTTCCTCATCCAAATTGCAAAGCAGTAAAACCACTTCTGTTTTTTGTTTTTTTTACCGTCCACCAGGTCCTTACTTGTGCTGACAAAGGCATTGAGTGTAAAGATATAAAATATTTCTCACAACCCTGTCCTGTCTGTCCATTTTTAATAACCTTTGAGTTTAATTTTCCCGAGTACTCCACACCTGAAAGAAAAATTTCATTATAGTAGATCATTATCCAGGCAATACTGTAAACCTTTAAAGAATCTGTTCCACTTTTTAATTTCCCCCAGTATCACAGGAAAAAAAACACAGTGGAGGGCAATAATTTTGTTTCTTCCCCTTTCACAAATTGATTCCCTTGTTCATAGTGTTACTTCATCATTGCGTGGTGCATTAGACAATGCAGCCCCCTTGAAAAAAAGGTAATAATTCTCAAAAATGGGGAGGAAACGGCACTCCACACACGTAGAGGATTCCTACTTAATCTGGAAAAATAGCCTACTGTTGTATAAAAAGACTCTTCGCCAAGCCAGAACAGCTTATTTCTCATCAACAGAATAGAACAAGAATAATCCTAGGTTTCACTTTAGTACAGTTCCTAAACTTACACAGAGTCATAGCTCTGTTGAGCCATCCATTCCCTTAGCTCTCAGCAGTCGTGACTTTATGGGATTCTTCTTAAATAAAATTGATTCTATTAAAAATAAAAAATGTTGACATACTCCCGGAGATGATTACTTCATCCTCAGCAAGTGAGACAACATTGGAAGTAACTGTAGAACTTGATCTGTGTTTGGAGTGTTTTGATCCTGTGGAGCTTCCTGAGTTATCAGAAATATTAGCTTCATCTAAACCTTCAATTTGTATGTTAGACCCAAACCCCAACCCCCAAATTTTTTTAAAGGGAAGTGTTCCCTTTTGATTACCAGTCCCATTTTAGATTATTTTAAAATCTATACTTGGTAAAATGGATATGTACCACAAGCTAGGCAGCTGTAAATAAACCTTTGGTTAAGAAACCTTCGCTTGATTGAGATGACTTGAAAAATTACAGACCTATATCCAATCTTCCATTCGTATCTAAAAAATTCTTGAGAAAATAGTTTCCCATTTAAATATGTAAAATTTACACAGCAATTACCTGTTTGAAGAGTTTTTGTCAGGCTTCAGAGCTCCAAAAAGCACTGAAACAGCTCTGCTGAAAGTCATTTTAATGATATTTGTATGGCCTCAGATAATGGACTTTTTTTTGTACTCGTCTGTTAGATCTCCGTGCTCCCCCCCGCATTTGATACAGTCGATCACTATATTTTCCTAGCAAGGCTGGAATTTGAAAGGGATCAGTGGAACAGCGCTAGGCTGGTTTAAAAATTTTTTTGTCTGACAGATTCCAGTTTGTTCATGTAAATGATAAACATCCTTAAACCCCCAGGGGTTAATTGTGGAGTACCACAGGGTTCAGTACTTGGTTAATTTTTCTTTTTCTATATTTATGCTTCCAATAGGTAAAATGATCAGGCAGCATAGGATAAATTTCATTGTTATGCTGATGATACTCAGCTTTACCTTTTCCATAAATCCTGATGAGCCCAAACCAGTTTTAAATAGACTACAAGCATGTCTTTTAAGACAAAAAAACTTCGACGACTTTACATTTTTTGTTCTAAATTTCAGACAAGACAGAAGTTTTTCGTCTTTGGATCGGAGTTTTAAAAAAGAAACTCCTTAGTCGATTACTTAACCTGGATGGATAAAAAATTGACCTCCGTAATTTTTACCATCAGGAGTTGTCCACAAAATGCAGCTAAAAGCCTTCAGCTGATTCAAAATGCTGCAGCAAAGTTCTGATGAAATTTTAAAGAGAGATCATATTTTTCCTATTTTTGCTTCCTTCCCTTGGCTCCCTTTAAATCCCGAATAGAATTTTAAATTTCCCCCTCACATAAAAGCCCTTTAATGATCTAGCTCCATCATACATCAGAGATCTGATTTTTCCATAGGTTCCTAACAGAAAACTTCGTTTTTCAGACTGTTTGGGTTCCTAGAGGCTCTGAAATAGAATGGAAGACAGATCCTTTTTTATCAGGATCCTCGCCGTGGGGAAACCAGCTCCCAGTTTTAGTCCGTGAGGCAGACACTCTGTCTACTTTTAAGGCTAGGCTTAAAACTTTCCTTTTTGATAAAGCTAATAGTTAGAGTGGCTTAGGTTATCCTGAGCTATCTCTGTAGTTAAGCTGCTATAGGGTTAGGCTGCTGGAGGACATAATGACCACTTTCACCCTCTTCGCTAAATTCTCACACTACTCTCCAATTTTGCATTATTTGCTCTTATTTCAGCTATTTCAGCTACACTCTCTGCTACATTATCATACTACACTCCAGTTTTGTCTCATTTGCTTTTATTTCAACTTTAAACTTTATGTTCTCTCTCTTTTCTCTTCCTTGGCGCTACACCTGGCCTGACTCTGTGTCTACCTGTGACACCTTTCTGCAGGGGGGCATCGTCCAAGCTTCTGCTGCTAACAACTTAATGCTCACCTTCTACCTAATATGCACATGGCCCTGTCTTTCAGTGTTTAACCCTTTCTCTCTACTAGTCAAGTCAAGTTAAGTTTATTTATACAGCGCCCTTCATCAACAAGGCACCCAAAGCGCTGTACATGAGGAAAAACATTACAATTATACAGAAAATCATACACAGAAAAACAAATCAAATGACATTAATAATCCTTGGGAGTTTACTGGTAAGAGCTGGTTCTAATCCAATCTTTCTAATAGAGGTAATTAGCTCATTAAGTCATCTGTGGTAAGGAATTCATCCTGTGCTAGAAGAAAAATTGTAATATTAATCCTTGAGGTTGCTGGCATGAGGGAGCTGTGGTCCCGTCATTCAAATAGTACCAGTCATGGGCACTCACTGAAGTCTAAGTAGAGAAGCCGAGTCACTGGTATCAAACTGTTTCAGTCCAAACTTTTTAAATAGTAATAATGTTTGCCTTTCACTGGTATGAAATTGTTGTAATACAATCCTTCTAAGAAATCTAAAAATCTATGAATCCTTCTAAGAAATCTAAAAATCTCTGGTCATTGGTGTAAAAACAGCTGTAGTCAAATTTTCAAATACTAATAATATTTGGCTTTGGCTGGTAATCCTGAGAAATCTGAAAATCTATGAAAAGTAATGAAATCAGACATTTAGGTAAAGTAAGATAGGAGGGAAAAAAATCATATTTCAGACTCTATTCTAAGCAGAATAGAGTCTGCTGAGCAAAACAGAGACTCTTGAATACAAACTAATAGAAACTAGAAAAACATGAAACTAAAGCATAACCAGATCCAAAAACCAAACTTGACAAAACATGAACCAGAAACAAAAACACAAAGTTCAGGCGGGTGACCAGGAGGTCGTCCCGAGCAGGCACAAAGTTCAGGCGGGCGACCAGGACCTGGAACAGGTAATAGAGGCGGTCCGTCCTTGGACCCCTCTGGAAACTCTGCAGCAGGCTGTATACCTGGCGTGGACTGCTCAACAGCAGCTGCAGCAGAAGCACTCTGGAGACCAGGCCTGGGTTGCTCTGCTGCAGCAGCACCCTGGAGACCTGGTGTGGCCTGCTCTGCAGCAGCAGCACTCTGGAGACATGACATGGGCTGGACTGCAGCAGCACCGTTCTGGAGACATGACGAGACATGACGTGGACTGAGCTGCAGCACCGCTCTGGAGACATGATGTGGACTGAGCTGCAGCAGCTCTCTGGAGACCTGACGTGGGCTGGACTGCAGCAGCGCTCTGGAGACCTCTGGAGACCTGACGTGGGCTGGACTGCAGCAGCACTCTTGTGGCTTGGTGTGGGTGAAGGTGGACGGCAGTAAAACTGCTTTACTCCTCCTCCATCTGCCTGATTCTCTCCCTAAGCTCAGGAGAGGAATACAGGAGACAGGTCCTTCTGAAGCTCTTTATTTGGCGAGCATAAAACCTTAAACGCTGCTCCAGCTCGTCAGGTGTTGCCTCAAAACACTGGGCTGGAGCGAGCAAAGACAGCATGGGCGGAGCTGCAGTGAGCCTGGGAGACAGTGCTGTGGCAGACGAAGTCGTGGGATTACTCGCTGCAGCCCTCACGTCAGTTGGCAGGGAAACCACCGCTCCAGACGTCACAGCAGCAGCTGTGGGAGACTCCTCCTCACCTGCTGAAACACAGGAAGGTGTGCCACGCCGGCGTTTCTTGCAACGGCAGGAGGAAGTGGGCTTCACTGCCTTATTAGGGCGCGCAACCAGGGAAGAAGGCGCAGAAGGACGCTGAACCACCTCACGCTCCATCTGCTCCAGCAGCAGTGGAGAGGGCAGAACCTCCAGGAACCTCCACTGAAAGCCAGCAGATGTTTAATCGCCTCCTCCATCTGCTGGTGAACCCATCGATCCCTGGCGCTCTCCTGCCTACCATGACAGTAAGTGAAAAGTTTTAATGAACAAAAAAAAAAAAATCACTCACAGGAGGAGGCAGGAACCAAAATAATAAACAGGTGGCCGAGATAAGCATGGCATGATTCAAAAAACAAGGTGACATGATTTGAGAATGATTCCGCGATGAGTAACTGAACAGGTGTGTATTTATGGAGCGTGAACCAGGTGGAGCAAGGAGACAGATTAGCTCGGTGCAGGTGAACCGAATAAAGTTAATTAACAGACAGGAGAGAATAAAACGTGACTGGAGCAAAACAGAGACTCTTGAATACAAACTAATAGAAACTAGAAAAACATGAAACTAAAGCATAACCAGATCCAAAAACCAAACTTGACAAAACATGAACTAGAAGACAAAAACACAAAGTTCAGGCGGGTGACCAGGAGGTCGTCCCGAGCAGGCACAAAGTTCAGGCGGGCGACCAGGACCTGGAACAGGTAATAGAGGCGGTCCGTCCTTGGACCCCTCTGGAAACTCTGCAGCAGGCTGTATACCTGGCGTGGACTGCTCAACAGCAGCTGCAGCAGAAGCACTCTGGAGACCAGGCCTGGGTTGCTCTGCTGCAGCAGCACCCTGGAGACCTGGTGTGGCCTGCTCTGCAGCAGCAGCACTCTGGAGACATGACATGGGCTGGACTGCAGCAGCACCGTTCTGGAGACATGACGAGACATGACGTGGACTGAGCTGCAGCACCGCTCTGGAGACATGATGTGGACTGAGCTGCAGCAGCTCTCTGGAGACCTGACGTGGGCTGGACTGCAGCAGCGCTCTGGAGACCTCTGGAGACCTGACGTGGGCTGGACTGCAGCAGCACTCTTGTGGCTTGGTGTGGGTGAAGGTGGACGGCAGTAAAACTGCTTTACTCCTCCTCCATCTGCCTGATTCTCTCCCTAAGCTCAGGAGAGGAATACAGGAGACAGGTCCTTCTGAAGCTCTTTATTTGGCGAGCATAAAACCTTAAACGCTGCTCCAGCTCGTCAGGTGTTGCCTCAAAACACTGGGCTGGAGCGAGCAAAGACAGCATGGGCGGAGCTGCAGTGAGCCTGGGAGACAGTGCTGTGGCAGACGAAGTCGTGGGATTACTCGCTGCAGCCCTCACGTCAGTTGGCAGGGAAACCACCGCTCCAGACGTCACAGCAGCAGCTGTGGGAGACTCCTCCTCACCTGCTGAAACACAGGAAGGTGTGCCACGCCGGCGTTTCTTGCAACGGCAGGAGGAAGTGGGCTTCACTGCCTTATTAGGGCGCGCAACCAGGGAAGAAGGCGCAGAAGGACGCTGAACCACCTCACGCTCCATCTGCTCCAGCAGCAGTGGAGAGGGCAGAACCTCCAGGAACCTCCACTGAAAGCCAGCAGATGTTTAATCGCCTCCTCCATCTGCTGGTGAACCCATCGATCCCTGGCGCTCTCCTGCCTACCATGACAGTAAGTGAAAAGTTTTAATGAACAAAAAAAAAAAAATCACTCACAGGAGGAGGCAGGAACCAAAATAATAAACAGGTGGCCGAGATAAGCATGGCATGATTCAAAAAACAAGGTGACATGATTTGAGAATGATTCCGCGATGAGTAACTGAACAGGTGTGTATTTATGGAGCGTGAACCAGGTGGAGCAAGGAGACAGATTAGCTCGGTGCAGGTGAACCGAATAAAGTTAATTAACAGACAGGAGAGAATAAAACGTGACTGGAGCAAAACAGAGACTCTTGAATACAAACTAATAGAAACTAGAAAAACATGAAACTAAAGCATAACCAGATCCAAAAACCAAACTTGACAAAACATGAACCAGAAACAAAAACACAAAGTTCAGGCGGGTGACCAGGAGGTCGTCCCGAGCAGGCACAAAGTTCAGGCGGGCGACCAGGACCTGGAACAGGTAATAGAGGCGGTCCGTCCTTGGACCCCTCTGGAAACTCTGCAGCAGGCTGTATACCTGGCGTGGACTGCTCAACAGCAGCTGCAGCAGAAGCACTCTGGAGACCAGGCCTGGGTTGCTCTGCTGCAGCAGCACCCTGGAGACCTGGTGTGGCCTGCTCTGCAGCAGCAGCACTCTGGAGACATGACATGGGCTGGACTGCAGCAGCACCGTTCTGGAGACATGACGAGACATGACGTGGACTGAGCTGCAGCACCGCTCTGGAGACATGATGTGGACTGAGCTGCAGCAGCTCTCTGGAGACCTGACCTGGGTTGGACTGCAGCAGCGCTCTGGAGACCTGACCTTGGTTGGACTGCAGCAGCACTCTTGTGGCTTGGTGTGGCTCCTCCATCTGCCTGATTCTCTCCCTAAGCTCAGGAGAGAAAAAAGGAGACAGGTCCTTCTGAAGCTCTTTATTTGGCGAGCATAAAACCTTAAACGCTCCTCCAGTTCATCAGGCGTTGCCTCAGAACACCAGGCTGGAGCGAGCGAGGTGGAGCCTGGGAGACAGTGCTGTGGCAGTCGAAGAGGCGGGAATACTCGCTGCGGCCTCCCTGTCAGCTGGCAGAGAAACCACTGCTCCAGATGTCTCAGCAGAGGACATGGGAGACTCCTCCTCGCCGGCTAAGAGGCTGGAAATGGCTCCATGCCTGCGTTGTCTGCGGCGGGAGGAGGACGTGGATTTGACCGCCGAAGGAGGAGCAGGTGGAGACCGTCGACGCAGAGGAGAGCAGCCCTCATGGATATCCTGCCGTTGGGCTGCCTCACGCTCCATCTGTTCCAGCAGCAGAGGAGAAGGCAGAACATCCAGGTCTTCATGCAGATGTCTGATAGCCTCCTCCATCTGCCGCTGGACCCAGCAATCCTCGGCGCTTATTTTCTGCTCGTCTGCGGGGTCCGTGATTGGCGGAAACATTCTGTTATGGTTTGTGTA
>JAHHUM010002698.1:0-74156 GCA_036173005.1 Crenichthys baileyi | reverse complement strand
GCTTGGGCTGCTGGAGGACATAAGAAAAATTTCCCCCCTCTTCGCTACTTTTAAAATACTCTCCAATTTTTGATTTTTTGCGTTTTTTCAGTTTTAATTTTCTTTCTTTTCTCTTTCCCTAGAAGTACCCCTGGCCTGACTCTGTGCTACCTGTAAAAACCTGTTGGAGAGGGGATCGCCAAGCTTCTGCGGCAAAACTTAATGCTCCCTTCCCGATATCCACATGGCCCGTTTTTCATTTTTAACCTTTCTCTCTTAGACATAGTATGATGAGCTTTTACTGTAACTAACTCTATGTCTCTCTTCAGATTAAACTTGAAAACTGGCTCAGATTTTATCTTTTCCCTTCTTTTAGTTAAAAAACGCCCCCAAAAGGGAGCTAATCCAAAAAACATTTATTTTCCTTCCCAATAGAAAGTATCCGGTCAGTGTTTCTTTTCTCTTTGTGTCTCTGCTCTGTTCTCTCAACCCCCAGGGGCTGGCAGATGGCCGCTCACACTGGCTGGTTCTGGTTCTGTTTTTGGGGGGTTTTTCCTGTTAAAAGGGAGTTTTTCCTCTCCACTGTGCTACTTTTGCATGCTCAGTTGAGGGTTTGCGCAAAGTCAAGCCAGTGACTGCCACTGTCTCTACATGTCATCGGGGGAGTGAAGCTGCAGGTCATGACTGGATGAAAATCTGGGGGTTCCTTAGAAGAAAAATTTTTTATCCAATTTGAAAAATAATGAATTGACTGCACTTTTCAATGTTTAAAAGTTTAATTTGGAATGTATGTCCCTTACTTTTGTAAAAGGCCCTTGGACGACATGTTTTGTGAATTGGCGCTATATAAATAAATGAATGAAAAATTAAAAAATTAAAGAAGTACAGGAAAAAACAAATAAGGGGAAAGGCCTAAGACCATAAAAAGGGGAAAAACTGAAAGTTTAAAACCCCAGAAAGAAGAAAAACATCAGACCCACATCCAGAAGATAAAAGCTTCCTGAAATTAAATAAATCAATGATCTGAAACAGGACATGAACACACCTCACACTCCTTACATGGCTTCTCCAGGAAGTCCTTGGTCCCACCCACTGAGTCAGGGGGCGTGGCCCAGGTTCTATTACCTGTATAAAACCAAGAGACAGCTGACTGTTGTCACTGCTGTTTATCAGATCCTCTCTGGTTTTTCGTCTCTCCTCAGAGTGGTGGAGCTACAGGATGCACAAACTGCAGGTGAGTGAGAAGACAGGTAGCTGCAGCTTGGTTCCCATCTGGAATCAGGACAATTTATTCATCAGGGCTCAGCGTAGACACCTGGGGCTTCATGTACAAAAGCGTTAATACTAAAGATTCGAGAGAAATTCTGAAACTTGAGGCGCTCAAAAACGTTCAGATGTAGAAACCCTGCATAGACACGTCACCGCACAGGTAGACTTCATACATCCTAATTTGCGGTGAATTTGGCGCAGCTGCCAGTGGTTCTGGAACCACCCAGTCCCTGCCCCTAAATGCATGTGGAAAGTGCTATAAATAACCAGAAAGCACCCACCATCTGTCCAAATAACCATGGCAACGGTGACAGTCCGAACTGGTTCCTTTCAGTGGAAAAACGTTGATAGAGACGGTGTCTATAGACCATGAGGGACGTTTGTAGTCAGTTACAGCAAACCAACAACTTCTTGGATGAATCAGAGACTCAAACCTGACTGGAAATAAAATGTTTGCCGGCCCGAACCCGTTTTTTGTTTTACTGTTGGTCAGATCCCAAAAAGCGCCATTAGCTGTGCATGAGCCAAAAAAGCTCAATGCTGATCCAAAAAGAGGTGAAATGCCTCCTTTTAGAAAACTGTACCACCACTCATGTGAAAAACTTTAAACCCTTTTAAACCAGTCAGGACGTCCCACCAGTTGACCTAGAAGCCTCCATCACCCAGGAGCCTGATGGAGGTTTGTTCCCAACACAACTATTAGAATTACAATAATTATAATTATTATTATAGTATAAATGAATCATGGGTAGAGGAGGCCATCGTTGCATTAATGGGACACATCTGCGCATCACTAATAGGTTGAACATTTATTGAATGAAGATGTTTTCTGTTCACTAAAGCATATTGAATCCCAGATGGGGCCCTTATAGCAGTATGGGTCCAGTCCGTAGCTCTGATTACATTCAGAAATCAGCTCCTCGCTGCAATGAGAGCCACAGTTTAGGAAAACTTTCTACATCTGAGCAACATCTGGATGAAGCCGACCCATATGGCTGGCATGGCCCGGTTCAGGGATGACTGTTAAATACCCGACCTGTCAGTCAGCTCCCTCTGAGAAGCTCCGGTTGAAAGGACCACAGGGTAGTGAGAACTGGAGCTGGTACCGGTGGTTCTGTTTCCCTTTGTACCACGGAGGCCAGCTCCATGCAGAGCTCCAAGATGATTGTCCTGGACAATCTGAACCAGCTGATGAGCCATGCATCATCATGTACCAGCAGGTCAGGAGGATCCAGGTCCAGATCTTAATCCAGAACAGAAGGGACAGGTGATAGTTACACAGCAGGAGGTCTGGACCTTGTGTTCTATAGTTCTGATGTAGTTCTTCTAATTTTAATCTTCTCAGGTGTTGTGCCAATCCGTTTCTGAGTTTATATGAGGTTGAAGGTGCGAGCTGAGGCTTGCTGGTTGCCGATAGATCTGTGAAAATGGGCGGGGCCTGATAGGTTGGTTCTAAGAAAGTGGGTTCTAACCGTTTGATTCTGACAGCCTGGTTCTAACTGGTTGGTTCTGAACGGTTGTGTGTCTGTTTCCAGGTCAGTGTTGTCTCTGCTCTGCTGATGATGTTTGACCCGACTTCTCCTCAGTTACTGAGACCCAAATGTCCCTCATGTCCAACAGGTAGGAGAGAATCTGAGACACTGATGATGGTGGTGATGAAGATGATGAAGGTGGTGATGATGATGAAGGTGGTGATGATGATGATGATGGTGATGATGAAGATGATGAAGGTGGTGATGAAGATGATGAAGGTGGTGATGATGATGATGATGGTGATGATGAAGATGATGATGAAGGTGATGATGAAGATGATGATGGTGGTGATGATGAAGATGATGATGAAGGGTTCTGCGCTGTGACCCACAGGGTACTATGTGACCAGAAACTGCTCCTTCAAGGAAGGAACCGGATTTGGGACCAAATGTGCTCACTGCACCGACTGTTCAGGTAAAAGCACCTGCTGCTGAGAATGGAACCATTGGGCTTTGTCCTGGTTCTGGTCCGGCTCTGAGCCCCGAACCGATCGATCACTGAGCAGTGAGACCCACCATTCAGTTAGACCTTCTGAGGATGGAACCTTTAACCTGTTGCTGTGTTTCCAGAACCATTTTTACAGTGACACTTGGACTCAGCTAATTAGCGTCTGGGTTCAGTTCTGACCGGCTTCTATACTGAATATTGGATCTTTGCAGATGTCTTCTTGGTCTTCAGGTTGTTTTGAGCTTCATGATGTCTTGTTGTGTCCTCCAGCTTTTTTTCAGGAAACTGTGGTTCCATGTTCTGCTTACACCAACTCCATCTGTTCGAGCAGAACCACACCGATGCCAACACCAGTGCAGATGACAGGTAGCGTTTACAGGAAGTTTCAAATTCTTCTCACCGTCTTGTTCCCTCTGATGGTCCTTGTTCTCCATCCGTAGCTTCTCCTTCCTCCATGTGGATCGTGCTCCTTGCTGCGTGAGTATGGCTCACATTAATGGATCTGAAACGGATCAGTTCTGGTCAGAAGCTCAGACTTGGCAGCTGCTTCATGAATTAATACGGTTCATCAAGCTGCAGTCTCAGACATCCTGGATCAGTGGTTCCTGACCTGATTTGGATCTTTACAGAGGCTTATGCTGACCCTGGTTCTGGTCATACTTCTAGTCTTGGTTCTGGATTACAGCAGCTGTCTGGGTTTTTGTTTACACTGAAGAACTCCTCTGATTGGCTGAACCTCTGCATCTGTCTAGTTTCTGATTGGCTGGTTAATGGAGGGGTGTCATGTGGTGACGTTTTAATTGTTTGTCTGCTTGCAGATCGTTGTCTCTGTTTGTGGTCCTCCTCCTGCTGATCTTCTTCTTTACATGGATGTCCTGCAGAAACAAGAGAACATTTATGAAGCTCCTCCCACTTCAAACCATCTCACCTGAGAAGAAGGACCCTCCCCCTTCCCAGTCTCACCTACTGGTTGATGTTCCAGTGTGAAGAGGACAAAGGAAGGAGAACGTTCCTCTCAGGAGAGATGTGGCTTCAGGTCCAGATGATAGATGATAGATTCTCACTCCCAGCTCGTCTCACTGAGTCAGTTTGATCAAACCTTCATGTCTTTACAGCTCAGATCATATTAACTAGAAGAAGTCCTCTGCAGCTGCAGAAACTGACTGAATTCATGGTTCAGAGTGAGATTCACCAGCATGAAGTTTGTAGGACTTTAGTTTTTCACCTGAATCTCCTCCTGAGGTTCCTTCAGGTTCCTCAGTAAACCATGAGGAACCCAGGGTTTTCTGAAGCTTCTCTAGGTGGCAGAAGGTTCTTCATCTCCTGCAGCAGGAGGAGTTTTAACACTGCTTGGTTGGGATTAGGAGGCAGAGGGATTAGACTGAGATGATCTATTAAACCCAGCCTGTTAGGTTCAGACCCAGTTACTGTCAATCAGTAACAGTGTTAAGTTTGGACCAGGGAGTAAAGGTCAAAGCAGACAGTAAATGTTCTCCGTCCTGGTTCATAAATACTTGGTTTCATAAAAACTTTAGTTAGTTTAACACTAAAGTATTTTTTAGGAGAACATTGAAAAAGATCATAGCTGGATAAAAAGGTAATTCAATAAATTTTACAAGTTTCTAAAAGTACTTTGTGCAGTTCAGATATGTTCCTTTAATGTTAGAAATAAAATGACTTGTAGTTGAAATTTGTTTTTAAATATTTCTACATATTTCAGTATTAAACTAATTTGGTTAAAATCAGACGGTTGGAAATAAAACTGGAAACAGGATCAGTTCAGTGTTGACAAGACAGGAGTGAGAATAAAACAGGACCCCACTGTGGATCCTACATTTCCCATGATGCACCTGCAGCATTGAGTGTCAGGCTGAGGAACTAGTGTGCGTAATAGTCCTTTATCTGTTTCCTGTTACTGTGCATGTTTGGGTGGATAGTAACCATGGTGATGTCAGTCAGCTGTGTATCTGCTGTGTCTGTGTGTTGGTTTTACTGGTTTTGCTGTGAAACTGGGTTCTGGTCCTGAGAGAGTGAGGGAAACATGGAACAGAGAAGCATTTAGTATTTATTTCATGTTTCTGGTTTTATTTTGTTGTTTCTATTCATTGTTATCAGTTTAAACCACAGAATAAACTGAAAAAGATGGACTCAGTCAGTCAATGTTAAACCCAGAGGTCAGCTGTGATGTAAAATCATTTATGGCCTGTAGGTGGTGCTGTGAACCATCAGTTTCAGGCTTGATTCTACTGAAATACTCCAAACATCTTCCTCTGTCCTGTGAAGGACCGGCGCCTGTCCAGGTTCTGACCTGCCAGTTGACCTTGACCTCTTGCCCTAATATGGTCACTTCTGGGTCCATACGGCGGAATGTTTGTGTTTTGGTTCAGAACCGAGGTCATGCTTCAGCTTCTCATTATAACACCGAATGTCTTCATATTTCAGACTGAAACACAAATCTTTAAAACATGTAGAAATATTGTTTCATTTCGGATAAATGTGACAAACAGATGAAACCTGAAAGTTTCTGATTAATAAATCATTCAAAAGTGTGTTTCAGTTTCCTTCCTGTTGTTCTGTTCATGAAATTATTGTTTCATGAAAATAATCCATGAAATGTTCAGACTCAAAACCCCTAAAGCAATGAGGAAACATACAGTCCAGTGAAAAAAGTATTTACACCCTTATGGATTTCTTTTGTTCTCCTGATTTTAAACTATTTTAATATCAAACAAAGTTAATCTTGAAAAATCTAAATTAACCTCATTTATTGGTCCAGTTTCACTCGCCACACCCAGACCTGATTACTGCTGAACCTTTACAATCCAGAAATCACTTAAACAGAACCAGTCTTACAACATGAAGTAGGCTGAAAGATATTAAACAGCAACACATCTGTCAGTCTAGAAAGGGTTACAGATCCATTTCTAAAGTTTTGGAACTCCAGAGAACCACAGTCAGAACCACCACCCACAGATGGAGAAAGCATGTGGAAAACCTTCCCAGGAGAGGCAGAATTTACCAAAATTACTCCAAGAGCTCTTCAACAACTCATCCAGGAGGTCACAGAAGAACCCAGAACAACATCTAAAGCTCTGCAGGCCTCACTGCCTCAGTTTAGGTCAGAGGTCATGATTCATCAATAAGAGAGAGAGACTGGGGAAAAATGGCCTCCATGGAGAGTTTCAGAACCAGAACCACTGCTGACCCGCCCTAGATTTACCAGAAAACATCTGATGATCCCCAAAACTTCCAGGGAAATATTCTGTTGACTGATTCGACAAAAGCGGACCTTTCTGGAAGGTGTTGGTCCCGTTGCATCTGAAGTATTTCAGAACCAGAACATACAGTATTACCTACAGTAGAACATGTTGGTGGTAAAGGAATGGTCTGGGACTACTTTACTGCTTCAGAACTTGGACGACTTGCTGTAATTGATGGAACCATAAGTTTTGCTTGTGACTTTAAACTTAATAACACCTGAGTTCTGCAGAACAATGTTCTAAAGCTCAGCAGCAGGTCCACCTCTGAAAGGCAAAAAAAAAACAAAGACTTTAGAGTGGCCTAGTCAAAGTCTGGACTTGAATATGACTGAGAAGCTGTGACATGACCCCAAACAGGTGTTCCTGCTAGAAATCCCTCCACTGTGTCTGAATTAAATCAGTTCTGCAAAGCAGAGCGGGTCCAAATCCCCCCACAGTCATGTCAAAGACTCGGTACCAGTTATCAGCTGCTGCTGCAGATGGAGGAACAACCTGGTGTGAGGTTTAGGGGGTAATTAGTTTTTCACATAGCTCCAGGGTGGTGTGGAGAACTTTATTCCTAAATGAATGAGATCGAAGACCAGAACTATTGCTGTCTGAGATCCAAGTCCAGAACCACTACTGTCTGAGATCCAAGCCCAGAACCACTGCTGTCTGAGATCCAAGGCCAGAACCACTGCTGTCTGAGATCCAAGGTGAGAACCACTGCTGTCTGAGATCCAAGGCCAGAACTACTGCTGTCTGAAATCCAAGGTCCAGAACTACTGCTGTCTGAGATCCAAGGTCAGAACCAGTGCTGTCTGAGATCCAAGGTCCAGAACTACTGCTGTCTGAGATCCAAGGCCAGAACCACTGCTGTCTGAGATCCAAAGTGAGAACCAGTGCTGTCTGAGATCCAAGTCCAGAACCACTGATGTCTGAGATCCAAGGTCAGAACCAGTGCTGTCTGAGATCCAAGGTCAGAACCAGTGCTGTCTGAAATCCAAGTCCAGAACCACTGCTGTCTGAGATCCAAGGTGAGAATCACTGGTGTCTGAGATCCAAGTCCAGAACTACTGCTGTCTGAAATCCAAGGTCCAGAACTACTGCTGTCTGAGATCCAAGGTGAGAACCAGTGCTGTCTGAGATCCAAGTCCAGAACCACTGCTGTCTGAGATCCAAGGTCAGAACCAGTGCTGTCTGAGATCCAAGGTGAGAACCACTGCTGTCTGAGATCCAATTCCAGAACCACTGCTGTCTGAGATCCAAGGTCAGAACCAGTGCTGTCTGAGATCCAAGTCCAGAACTACTGCTGTCTGAGATCCAAGGTGAGAACCACTGCTCTGAGATCCAAGGTGAGAACCACTGCTGTCTGAGATCCAAGTCCAGAACCAGTGCTGTCTGAGATCCAAGTCCAGAACCACTGCTATCTGAGATCCAAGGTCAGAACCAGTGCTGTCTGAGATCCAAGGTCAGAACCAGTGCTGTCTGAAATCCAAGTCCAGAACCACTGCTGTCTGAGATCCAAGGTGAGAATCACTGGTGTCTGAGATCCAAGTCCAGAACTACTGCTGTCTGAAATCCAAGGTCCAGAACTACTGCTGTCTGAGATCCAAGGTGAGAACCAGTGCTGTCTGAGATCCAAGTCCAGAACCACTGCTGTCTGAGATCCAAGGTCAGAACCAGTGCTGTCTGAGATCCAAGGTGAGAACCACTGCTGTCTGAGATCCAATTCCAGAACCACTGCTGTCTGAGATCCAAGGTCAGAACCAGTGCTGTCTGAGATCCAAGTCCAGAACTACTGCTGTCTGAGATCCAAGGTGAGAACCACTGCTGTCTGAGATCCAAGGTGAGAACCACTGCTGTCTGAGATCCAAGTCCAGAACCAGTGCTGTCTGAGATCCAAGTCCAGAACCACTGCTATCTGAGATCCAAGGTGAGAACCACTGCTGTCTGAGATCCAAGTCCAGAACCAGTGCTGTCTGAGATCCAAGTCCAGAACTACTGCTGTCTGAGATCCAAGCCCAGAACTACTGCTGTCTGAGATCCAAGGTGAGAACCACTGCTGTCTGAGATCCAAGTCCAGAACCAGTGCTGTCTGAGATCCAAGTCCAGAACCACTGCTATCTGAGATCCAAGGTGAGAACCACTGCTGTCTGAGATCCAAGTCCAGAACCAGTGCTGTCTGAGATCCAAGTCCAGAAACACTGCTGTCTGAAATCCAAGGTGAGAACCACTGCTATCTGAGATCCAAGGTGAGAACCACTGCTGTCTGAGATCCAAGTCCAGAACTACTGCTGTCTGAGATCCAAGGTCAGAACCAGTGCTGTCTGAGATCCAAGGTGAGAACCACTGCTGTCTGAGATCCAAGTCCAGAACCAGTGCTGTCTGAGATCCAAGTCCAGAACCACTGCTGTCTGAAATCCAAGGTGAGAACCACTGATGTCTGAGATCCAAGTCCAGAACCAGTGCAGTCTGAGATCCAAGTCCAGAACCACAGAGATGTTCAATGATGATGAGGAAACAACAGAAATAAATTCTACACCGGAACATGATGAGGCCAACTATCAGAGGAACTCTGCTCAACATTCAGGAACATGAAGAGGAACCAGGGGACGACTTCAACTAGAACAGAATATTCAGCATGCAGCAGGGGGCGGGGCCTAGCATACCTTACCAGGTGTTACTGTGGAGACAAACAGGAAGCAACATGAGCCGTTGCCTTGGTGACTAAGCTGTGTTTACTGTCTGACATCAGGAACGTCCTGTGCTCGAAGCTTCATTAAAACTCACAGAACCATTAGATATCAATCAGTGACCCATTTAATGATCCGTGACGTGGTTCTGTTCTGAACTCAAGCTGACTCAGTGGTTTACTGACACCAGCTATGGTTTCAGCTCAGAACTTTGTGGTGGTTATCTGCAGACAACAGGAAGTGTTTCTTGCTCTGAGTACTTACCTCCTGGTGCTGCTGTTCTGGTCCAGAGTCCAGTTCTTCCAGTTGGTCACAGGAACTGTAAAGCTCTTTTTGAAGGAGATGAGTTCTGCTGATGCCCTCTGCTGCCTCCAGGGTTGGATTCTACTCTAGGACAACATGTTTTCTGCTCAGGTTCCCACAGATTTCAAGAACTTCACTTCAATCCAGACTTTGTTCCAGCTAAGATGTTTCTGATCAACACCTCCACAGCTGGAGATCTGAGCTACCATCGTATCTGTAACAACACAGGGGAGGTCCACTATGATCTGTAGTCCATTCACGCCTTCTTAGCACCTAGGTCCCGATACTTTAACGTCTACAGAGACTAAAATAAAATAAATCTGAAATCATGAACCTGGACACGTGACCTCAGTCTGAGAAAGTTCTGTTATTAATTAAGAAGAAGAATTAAGAAGAAGAATAAAGCTCCTCACACTGTGGTACTCTGGCCCCCTCTAGTGGACATAAAGAGGCTCATCTCAGCAAGAGAACAGGGGAAGGACATGGTTCCGCACAGATCCGTGGACCAACAGAAACCACTGAGATGTTCTGAACCAGGGTGTCTCTGGATCCAGTTGTAGAGCAGAAGAAGAGTCCAGCTGCAGTCAGAGGGACATGTTGGTGTCCATGAACGTCTTCAAATAATTCCAATCATGGGTGGAGTTCATGTTTCCTGTCAACTTAATGAGGTTAAAACATCATCATTGTTCTCATGAGGAGCAGGATGTGGTTCCTTCTGGCTCAACTTGGTTTGGACCGGCTCTTCCACACATCCCTGCCCTCGATCGTTGTTGGGAGCAGGTACCAACCCAATGTAGGCAACTTACCTTCCAGCATGCTCCTCCTAGAGTTGTCACCAGACCCTCCGACAAGACCAGCAGAACTACAGAACAGGGAGAACACGGACCAATCTGGGTCCCCTGTGTTGGATCACAGTTCTGTCTGCTTTTACTAAGCATGTTTGGGGAGATCCCAGACTTCCAAAGCTTCTGACCCTGAAAATAAAGACTCATGACCCAAACTCTTGGTTCAGAATACTAGCCTTTGTACTTAAACCAAATAGTGATGGGAACAGAACCAGTCCATAGATGTTTTCTCGTTATAACCTTTATATATCTTCTAGGATCATTTTAATTGAATTTCTGAACCTGAGGCACTTACCGACCCAAACGATAGGAACCACTGAGCTCACTTTGGCAAACGTGACGGAACTGCTTACTCTTCATCCCTGCTTCTACCACTAGGGGCATCTGACCACAGAGTCTTCTCCATCATAGGCTACAAGAAAGGGAGGAAGCCTCAAATCGGGTCTGTCAAGGTCTGGACCAGTGACAGTGTCATGGCTCTGCAGGGGTGTTTGGACCGCACCTTACGGGAGATCTTTAACTACCCTAATATTAACGATCAGGTTCTAGCTGTCTGTTCTTGGATTCTTTAGGATTTTTGGACTGAGTGAGATCTCTGCTGGTTCTGTATAGATCCGTGTGGTGAATAGCTGAGACCCAGTATAGCGGTGATGCCATTTTGTGGAGTTTGTTCATTTTCTGATTCAACTGCTTGTAGTTCTAACTGTGTTTGTAGAGATGGTTTTTATTAATGGTTTATAATCATCCACAACTGTCCCAGTACCAAACATTCCCAGGCCTACAGGGCCAAATGACCTACAGCGCTGACATTACTGGGTATGATGTGTTTTGAAAGCCTGGTGAAGGAACATCTCATATCCCAGGTTCAGAACCTCATGGACCCTTTCTAGTTTGCTTATCAGGCCTCTCTAGGTTTGGAAGATGCAATGTTAACACTCCTAATACTCTCAGCTTGAGAAACCAAAAGCCTATGAATAGATAGATTGTATTGATAGATTGTACATTTTTCTTCTGCTTTTAATACCATTCAGCCGTGAGTTTTTAGTTGAACCTGGACGAATTACTTGGAATCCAATGGGTCAGAGTCAGATCAGAACGCTGACAGGAAACTACAGGAACTCCTCATGGCAGCTACTTTGTATATTGTACACAGGAACACTGTATGCTGATGATACAGCCCTGGTCTGTCTTTGATTTGATGAAGACTTTTTCTTTAACTGATTTAAAAAATCAAGTCTCTTATTAAACTCGAACAAAACTAAAGAAATGTCCATAGATTATAAGACAGACCAATCCTCCTGGACAGCTTCTATTGACAGAGAACTAACAGTCTGTAACAAGTTTAAACACCTCGGCGTTCTATGGACTGTCTTTATGAGTGCAAAGACACAGCAATAAATGTAGTTTCTAAAGAAGCTTATGTCCTTTAATGTTCATAGAAAGATGCTTCAGATGGTTTGTTGTGCTTTTCTGTGTCATCTGCTGGTTTAGAAATGCTTCTGAGGTCCAGATAACAGCCAGATCTATCTATCTATCTATCTATCTATCTATCTATCTATCTATCTATCTATCTATCTATCTATCTATCTATCTATCTATCTATCTATCTATCTATCTAGATTGGTTCTGACACCTGTGATGTGATGATGTCATGAACCACCTGAACTGAGTCTTGTGTTATGGTGAACTTGGGTTGAACCTCTGCTTTTTTTGGCCTGAAATAAATCACTCTGTGTGTGATACATCTATATCATTTATGAGTTTTACTTTTTAAAATGAGGAAGAAAAATATGTTACTTTTTCACAATATTCTAGTTCTTTGAGATGTACCTGTAGTTTCAGTTCTGTACTTTGACCACATGGTGGCAGTGTTCTCTTGGTGCCAAGATAATACTTTAATTCATTTATTGTCCACAGGAGGCGCTGTGAGTGAAATATGACCTCTTCATTGATGAAATAAAAATGTTGGTAAACAGGAACTCAGAGCTTGACTTCCTGTTATGGATAAAACATGTTTTAATGAAACCAGCGGCTGTAAACAGCAGATTATTAATCATCTGTAAAACTATTTCTAATAGAGGCTTCGTTAATAACCTCTCGCACAGTTTACATCATATAAAGGTTTACAGCAGGGGGCGTGATGTCTGTTATAATGCCAGCTCCAGCTCCGCCTCGTCACCATGGAAACCATGAAGGTGAAAGGTCATTCCATCTGCCCTCTCCATGCTGTCGTCTGACAGATGTTGAAGCGTGTTTCTCTTTTCCTCCTTGACCCCGCTGTCATCTCCTGCTGCTAATTGTGCTGTTGCCCCGCCCATATTTTCTCCTGTTACAAAGTCTCCGCCCACTTCATTTGTTTGAAGAGCTTCTCTGTTTGGGCTCAGGAGGTGCTGCAAGGTCTGCAGCATGGCCTGAGGAGCAGAGAAATAACAAGTCAGGGAGGAGTCATGATGGATGGGCGAGGTTAGATATGATGGGGAGGAGTCATGTTAGATGGGCGGGGTTAGATATGATGGGGAGGAGTCATGTTAGATGGGCGGGGTTAGATATGATGGGGAGGAGTCATGTTAGGGGCGGGGTTAGATATGATGGGGAGGAGTCATGTTAGATGGGCGAGGTTAGATATGATGGGGAGGAGTCATGTTAGATGGGCGGGGTTAGATAAGATAAGGGGGAGTCATAGAGATAAAGGGGGCGTTGGCTATAGGGGTGGCGTTAGAGAAGGAGGGGAGGAGTCTGTGTATAGAGCAGAGTTAGACTAACGTCTAGGTGGAGATGTGGAGTCTGTTTGGCTAATCAGACTGTATGAAGTCATGTGATGTTGATGACATCACCTTGTCTTGACCTTCCATGTCCTCAGCATGTCCTTCTCCATCTCTCATACTGGTGCTGCTGATGTTACTGGGAGACAGGAGGAACTCTGAGCTCTGACACACAAACACAGTAAGGATCATGTGACCTTTTCATTCTACTTTAACTAAACTTTGATGCCTCACCTCCTGTGAGTCCAGCTGCTCCACCGCCTGCAGGAAATTACATCATCATGATTATTCCATTATACAGTTATGAAGTCAGACAAGTGAGTTCTGTCCTCTGAGGACACCTGGTGGTCTGAGAGAGGACAGCTTCAAGTGTGTGTGTGTGTGTGTGTGTGTGTGTGTGTGTGTGTGTGTGTGTGTGTGTGTGTGTGTTACCCTGTTCTCCAGCTGCTGTCGGTCCTTCAGCAGTTGAAAGGTCTGTAAAAACAGTCAACATTTACTGCTAACAGTGGAACATCTGAGTGATCGTAGATCTTTGATCCTCTGGACTCTTCCTGTATTTGTTGATAATATTGTTGTTTATAATTTTAGATTTTATTGTTTCCGGTTTATGTTTTTGAATGGTTTAATGCTGCTATAACTAGGGTTATACGTGCAGTTCATCCTCTATGAGTGATTTTATTTCATTTTAGTTTTTAATTAATGCACGGTGGAGCAGTTGGTAGCACTGTTGCTTTGCAGCAAGAAGGTTCTGGGTTCGACTCCCAGCCGGGGGTCTTTCTGCATGGAGTCCCCTGTGTGAAGGAGGACAGAATTGGGTCCAGTTTTGAGGCCAGTGGCTAAAAGAAATGGGTCACTGTGTCACATCTTATTTATTCCCCATGGAAACAGGAAGTCACGGATTACAAAATACAAGTTTGGAGAAACTCTGATCCACTTCGGTATTTTTCATGCATTCATTATGTTGTTTAGTAACATTTATTTGTTGTTTATTCTTTATTTATTTATTGTTGATGAATCTATAAAAAATAATTTTCTCACTGTGGGATTTGTTTTACTGATTTTTTTAGATAAAACTGATCATTTTAATGTGAGATAATAAAACAGAATTTATTTTAAGGCTTTTTCCTCATATTAACCAGAGGTTCCAACAGATCTGTGAGAATGATTTTAGATTACATCCCATTAAACCAGAACCACACAGTTCTGTCACCATTCTGTCTGCAACATGCCGTCTGGAGGTTGAACAATAAAATAAAGATAAATCTGTTATTAATTATCAGTTTATTTCATTAATATCAGAATCACAACAAACAGGAAATGCTGCAGCTTTTCTGACTTCAAAATAAAGTGTTTATCTTGGCTGTGGACCTGGTTCTGAACTCTAATCTGAGCATGGTTCCGATTTAATAACTGAACACTCCTCTAACTGCTGCTGCTGAGCATTATGGGTAATGCAGTTGCATGAACCAAATCTTTATTAGAGCGACTGGAAAGCAGGAGATCATTGATATTGTTCTGAATTAGTACTCAGTTTTATGTCTGGTTCTGGGTCGGTTCTTACCATGGACCTCTGGCTGGACTCAGAGGAGTCTGAAGATGAAGAGGAGGAGGAGGAGGAAGATGAGGAGGATGTCTTCTGCTGAGGGACAGCAGGAGTGGCGGTGAGCTGCAGACACAGTTATGAGTTCTGTAACCAGCAGCAGTGTTAATGTGATGATTCATCTGGTTCTGATGAGAGTTTCAGGATAGAAACGGATCTTGGTTCTGTTCTTTGACTCAGTGAACACAGAGTGGTCAGACTACTGAAGGACATGAGCTTCTTGGTCCACAGAGATGAATACAGTCACAACCAAAACCCGGTTCTACAATGAGGCAGACCCGATCCTCAGTGGCGCCACATAGGGGAGGGTTTTTTGGTTCCAGGTCCAGATTAATTCACATCAAGCATAAAGACGCCCATATAATAAAGTTATCCAGACCTGGGTTTAAAACATGGACCTACCAGAAACATCTGAACTCAGAGGAACAAACAAAAAGATGTTTTCATCTCAGTTCTAACTCTCAAGCATTTGTTCTGAGGTCCGTTTGTTCTACAGTCAGAATCCTGACATTATTTCCAAAGACTTTCAGCCCAGTTGGACTTTTTCCCAGTTTAAGGAACTGGACATTAACTGGGTACAGAAAAGTTTTCCTGCAGAACTTTCTGTCTTTAAAGACTTACAGCAGTTTGGGCCAGCTGTTGCTCCAGAACCAGCTGAAGGTCTCCATGTATTCCTGGGAGCTGTTCAAACACAAACACGGGTCACTGATCCGACTCAGCTCTGATAAACCCATCATAAGATCCATTCTTACAGGAGCAGCCTGGTTCTGATCCAGCAGGCTGATCAAGATCACAAGCATCCACATCCTGGTCCAACCTGGCAGCAGCTGGTCAGTCCTGAAGCCTCGGATGGATCCTGGTTCTGGAAGGGTTCCTGAGTGGGTCACTCTGATCCTCGTCTCTTATTGTGTGTTTGGCAGGAAGCGAGCGTTGGTCATGTGACCGTCAGGTTCTGCCCCCCTCCTACAGCCGACCCACCCAGCATCAACAACAACAGGCTGATTTACAGCCTGGGTCAGGGTTCTGGTCGTGGTGCAGCAGAGTTCTGCTGTTGCTTCATATCTGTGGAGGAGGCCTGAGGTTAATGTTGCAGCAGGAGGTGAACCACAGGAAGCTCTCACATCAGATTCCTGACATAGCTCCAGAACCTCCTCCGTTCTGGACCAGAACTATTTCATGTAACAACACCCAGTTCACATGTTTCACAGGGACGGTTACCCACGTCGCACAACATGCTTCTACATGTTGGAGGAAGACAGAGACCATGAGGGGAACATCTGAGGAAGATCTATTATTAGCAAACCCAGTTAGCTTAGAGCAGCCCGACCCTGTTCTGATTCTGTTTGTGGTTCTACCTGCAGACCTAATCAGTCTGTATTACTGGGTCAACAGGCAACCTTCTGAACCTTTAAAGAACCTTTAAAAAAGGCTGACCCAGTGTCCAGATCATTCAGGGTGAGCTGGAGAACTTTCAGCTGAGGATCTGTAATAATGCTCCTCAGAGATGTTCCGTCTGTCAGGAGCACTGAGATGGACAACTCTTCATCACCTGCAGCTGGTCCAGACGTCTGCTGACTGGAAGAAGAAGATCTGACCACGTTACTCCATGTTCTCCTCCCCGCCTTGATTTTACTTTTGGCTTTTAAACACCTGAACGGTCAGGAACCTCCTGACTTATTGGACCTCAGGCATGTTCCCAGCAGATCCCTGAGGTCAACCTGCTGCTGTCAGATGATCCAGGGACTCATTTATTGAGATGAGGAGACAGAACTTTCTCTGCTGCAGGTCCTAAACTCTGGGAAGATCTCCCACTCCCTGTGAGGATGGTGAACATCTGGAATGATCTTAAGTCTCTTGTCTTTAACCTGATCTTTAAGTCCAGCTGAGAAGAAACTTCAGGTTTTATTAGTTTGATGTTCTGCTTTTCTTCTGCTGGTTTTACTGCAGATGTTGGATTTTATTGCCAAGTTCATGTTTTTATTTGCTTTATTTTATGGATCTCTGTAAATAAAGCTTGATTGGTTGATCTAAACAGATCCTGGACCTGCTTTCATGATGCTCCAACGTTCTTCTAAAGAAACCATGAGATGGTGGACCTCTCCACCTCAGAATATCACCTGCTACAAATAAACTAAAATGTTTTCTGGAGAACATGGAGGAAACATTTTAGATGTCAGCAGGTTTCTGCCACCATCAGGGAGGAGGAGGTCTGAGTTTCAGGTTCTGGTGGAGACATCCTGACTCCTCCTGGGCAGATGTTTATCTCTAAGGTGGCAGGTCACATCTTCCATGGAAGGAAGCTGTTCTAGAAGGACCTCCTGGTGTATAAATAACTGCATGTGCTGCAGATGGTGAGGTATGTGCATGGTTCTGATGGAGAAAAGAAGGAGGTCAGATGTTCCTCTGGATTCAAGCTGGAAGCTTCTAGAAGAAAACAGAATAACTCCAGAGAACCGAAGGCCTGTTCTGGAAAATACCTCCATTAAATATATATGCAGACGCTGCAGCTGCAGGTCCACTGTCAGAACCCGTGATCCTGTCAGAGTCCGATCAGAACCCACCTGGTTTAACCTGACTGGGTTCTGGTTCTACAGGCTGGATGGATCCATTCCTCACAGAACTTTAAATGGATGTTTGACATGTTTTAGAACATGGGGAATTAATGGTTCTGATGGGCCTGCAGTAGGTTTGGGTTTAGTCCAAACATGATCAAACACATTAAGAACCTCATCTTCAGATGTTCCTCCATGTTGGAACAGGAGACCTTTTGTGCCTTGCTCAAATTCCTTGGTTTATGACCTGAAACTCTGCAGGACCTGTTAAAAGTATTCAAACCCATTCTGTGTTGTTCTGTTACAGACTGGATCTATGGCGAGGGTTGGGACAGATGGTTCTGGTCCTGGACAGAAGCTCCTTTAGCCTCCTCCAGAGCTCTTATAGGAGATAACATGTATGCCACACTGTGGAAGGTTCAATTCCTGCTGTCGACATGTGGAGAGAATTACAACAGGCTTCTCCTTGCTTCCATCCGCTGTGAGTCCGGGTCCGATGAGAATCGGCTGCTATAAGGAGAACTTTAGCTTGGTCTGGTCAGAATCATCTGGGTCTCTGCTGAGTCCAAATGCTGCAAAATGATTCTCTGTAGCAGGATTTAATAAACCTGATTCTGAGTGATCATCGGACTCCAGGGAACAGTTCTGATTACCAGAACCATCTGGGTCTATCAGAACCATCTCTGTCCAGATTACACAACTTCTCTTCATGTTTATATTTATTTAAATTAAGTATTTTCTATATTGTTCTGATCTGGTTCTGGTCTTTTACTCTACTGTAACTAACTCTATGTGCTCTCTTCAGACTCTAAACTTGAAAACTGGATCAGAGTTTATCTGTTCTTTCTTTCTAGATGAAACGACTAAAGGAGCTACATCCATTAACATTTAACTTTTCCTTCCCATAGAAAGTACTCCTGGATCAGTGCTTCTTTGTTCTCTTTGTGTCTCTGCTCTGTTCTCTCTAACCCCCAGTCGGTCGTGGCAGATGGCCGCTCACACTGAGCCTGGTTCTGGTTCTGCTGGAGGTTTCTTCCTGTTAAAAGGAGTTTTCCTCTCCACTGTCGCTACATGCATGCTCAGTATGAGGGATTGCTGCAAAGTCAACGCCAGTGACTGTCCACTGTCTCTACATGCTCATCCGGGAGGAGTGAATGCTGCAAGTCACTGACTGGATGCAATCTGCTGGGTTTCCTTAGATAGAAAAACTTTTTATCCAATTTGAATAAATAACTGAATCTGGCAGCATTGTTCAATGATTAAGATTAATTGGAATGTATGTACCTGACTTGGAATCTGTATGATTGGACTGAATTGACTTTTAAAGTTGCCCACCTTTCACACAATGCAACAGGAAACAACTCTCCAATTATTTTGACCTCTGCCTTCCTCCCTCCCTGTTGGATGGAGTAAGGGGGAATCAGGTTTAGCCTAAACCGGCTCAGTTATGGTTGAGGTGCAAACACACCCTCCGTTTCTGCTACCTGTATGACCCCTTCTCTTTTCCAATGGTTATGGTCAGTCTGACAGAGAGAGGTATCCCAATCGTTGTGGTTTTTAATATAACAATGAACATCAGTGGGCTCTAGATGGACAAACTTTATCAGTTTATTATTTTACTTAGTAACCCTACACATAGCCCATTCTAAAATGGCCAAACTCTAACACTCAGTAGTTTAATCTAACCTCCCCAACAACCCGCACCATTCCAGGACCTTTGTGAAGTGCCTTGAGACGACGTGTTGTGAATCGGCGCTATATAAATAAAACTGAATCTAATTAAAACTGAATTGAATTAAAGTTTGCTTTCAGAAGGGTGCCGTAACAACCGAGACCAGACTGAGTTTTCCTCAGGAACCATGGGTGAAGAACGTTCTGGACCATCTGGCAAGTTTTATCTGTAACAGGAAAAGTTTTTCTGCACTGAATCATTATCATTATTTGGACCCAAGGTTCTGTTACTCAGCTCTCTGATCCAACCTTCAGTGGGTCCACTCAAGATCAAATATGTGCACCGACCAATAATCTGCAATTCTGTGGCTACTTTGGGTTTTATTTGGTGGACCATGGATCCATATTATCTGGTCCAAATGAAGATGTGACCCTGTTTTTTACAGCTGAGGGTAGTGAGGTTCAGCGGTACTGATAGATTCCAGAAACCCAGAACATAATGATGCTGTTTGTGAGGATGGTTCTGATATCTGAACTTCCATAACTAAATTCCTGAAGCACATCAATTGGATCATTGGCCTTCACAGAACTTTAATGATGTCCTGATGTCGGTCCAACCTTTGCAGCCGTACCAGGTCCAGTTCCTCCTGGAAGATCTACAAGGTTCAAAAGGGTGTGTATACGGGACATGTGGACCTTTTTTCTAAAGGACCATATATGAGGTCAGACACTAATGTTGGACGAGAAGGACTGGCTCACAATCTGTGATCTAATTTATCCCAAAGATGTTTAACCGGGTTTAGGTCCAGACTCTGTGCGGGCCAATCAAGTTCTTCCACACCAAATCCACTCCTCTGTGTTTTTTGGACATCTCTTTTCACTGGAACTAACGGGTTGAGCCCAATTCCTGAAAACAGCCCCACACCATAATCCTTCCTCCACCAAACTTTAAACTTCACACGATGCAGTCGGCTAAATGCTTCTAGAGACTAGCTGTTAGAGTAGCAGACAGAGACACATGATTCCTCACTGCAGGGGACACGTGTCCACTGCTCTGGAGTCCAGTGATGCCAGTGTTCCTTACTGTTGGAAGAAGCTGCTCAGCCAGGAGAACCCTGACCATGAAGCTCCCTACACTCTGTTCATGAGTTCACCTGAGGACAACATGAGGTTTGGAAGTCTGGAGCAACTTACTAGACCCTCTGCTCCTCAGTATCACCCGGCCACGGCGTGCCTACCACTGTGTTGTTGAGCTGTTGCTGTTCCTGATCACTTCCTGCAGACTGTCGGTCCAGGTTCTGGCCCAGGTACACCTGTCACCATGATAAGTGCAGAGAAGATACCAGGAGCCCCAGTGGAATGAATGTAAATCGGGTGTTAATTCTTGTCCACACTGAATCCAGGCAGCAGGTTTACAACGACCAGGACACCAGACCAGACCAGACAGAATGACATGGAAGACAGATCAAGGAACCAGCGGGGAACAAAGACAACTAAGGAACTTATATCCAGACAGAACAGCAGGGGAACCAATGAACGATGAGACCAGACAATCATGGAGAACAAGGAACAGGTGTGACACAGACAGAATCACCACGTGTTCAACGTCTGCCAGGAGGAAGACTTCCAGGAGACCAGAATGTGTCCCCAGAGACAGACTGATAGAACTGTGGTGAACCGACACCAGCAGCTGACAGTAAACACGTTTCACAACCAGCAGAATTTACTGCAGCACATCCAGAGGTCCATCTGCCAGGAGCTCCAGCACCAGAACAAACAGGATGCTTCTCACACAAACAGAACATTGTTCTCATGGAGTCCAGAGAGGATCGGCACCATCAGGTTTTTACATCTGCTAATCGGGTTCTGTTCTGACAGAACCCGATTAGATCTTCATCTGTCACAATAAAACAAAGTTTTTGTATTTTATATTTATTGGTTCAGTTGGCCTTCCAACTGCTCCTTAACTGTTCTGATAAACAGATGTGTTCTGGTTCTGACCCAGTGTGACCCACATTTTTATCCTGTTTTTAATCCATTTCTATTGGAGAAATGTTCTTTCTATACATAAGAGCATCGATTATGAATTAATCTTCTGTCTCAGATGTTAAACTTTACCATGTTTCTAGATGTTCTCTGCTCCTCCTCTTGTTTGGTTCTAGATGTTCCCTGCTCCTCCTCCTGCTTGGTTCTCTGCTCCTCCTCCTGCTTGGTTCTAGATGTTCTCTGTTCCTCCTCCTGTTTGGTTCTAGATGTTCTCTGCTCCTCCTCCTGCTTGGTTCTCTGCTCCTCCTCCTGTTTGGTTCTCAGCTCCTCCTCCTGCTTGGTTCTAGATGTTCTCTGTTCCTCCTCCTGTTTGGTTCTAGATGTTCTCTGTTCCTCCTCCTGCTTGGTTCTAGATGTTCTCTGTTCCTCCTCCTGTTTGGTTCTAGATGTTCTCTGTTCCTCCTCCTGCTTGGTTCTAGATGTTCTCTGTTCCTCCTCCTGCTTGGTTCTAGATGTTCTCTGTTCCTCCTCCTGTTTGGTTCTAGATGTTCTCTGTTCCTCCTCCTGTTTGGTTCTAGATGTTCTCTGTTCCTCCTCCTGCTTGGTTCTAGATGTTCTCTGTTCCTCCTCCTGTTTGGTTCAGTCTCTGCTGATGGAGACCTTTGGACTTGTGATGTTCTCAAGGTCTTTTTCATCAGGAGAAGCTTAGGGACGGACCTCTGGCTGCAGATATTTGTGTAAAGCTTCATATCTACAGGATTTATTGGACTTAATATTTCTTGCAGACATCAAGTTAAAATAAGAAAATTTCTAAGAGGTTCTAATACATGAGTTCACTGAGGTACTGTTCTGGGTTCTGTAGGTCTGGTTATTTATTAATCCAGACTGATGACAACAGAGAGAAGCAGGTCTTTAAGGACCACCATCACTGTGTCCTCTGAAGGTCTCTGCTCTGAGGGTGTTGCTGTCTCCTGGGACACGTCTTGGACACATCCCACAACAGAAACACATATGAAGGTTTTTTCTAACATCAGGAACACGTTAACATGCACACATAGACCATCTGTAAAGTATTCACACCCCTGGAAGACTCAGGTTTAAAGTCTTCATTTCACCAACATGGTTGACAGTCCTAATGTTTGGAACGGTCCAGCCTGAGTCCTGGATCTGTGGGTGGCGCTATAGATTAGGGTGATGGTAAGGAGGCCTTCCAACCTGCAGTTCATCACCCAGTCTTTATACCCATGGAGTGAAAGCTCCATCTGAGATAAAACTATATCCTCATAGATGTATTAACACAGTGTTAGCTTATTATGATTATTATAATGAATATTTTCCTGCATTAATCACTAACTGTGTGGTTCTCCGCTGAATACATCTAACATCTCTAGATTGTGGTTTCCATGACGACCAGTGTCCCGTCTGGAGAATAAAAGCTCATTAGTCCAGTCGTTGTCCTCGTCTGCCTCTGTCCTTCATGGCTGTCCTCTAATGTCTCCTTTTTAAAGGTTTGTGTTCTCCCTCCTCAGCTCCTTCCCTCCTTCTTGCCGTTTCTTGGCTTGTTGCCGAGCAACTCATCCATCTCCGTGATGAGGGGCGGAGTCAGCTGAGTCAGGACCTGAGACAGGATTAGGATGGAGTTACTGGTAGCAGTGGTGGAGATCAACACATTAAAACAGACAGAACCGCAGCTACAGGTACAACCAGGTCCATTCAGTGATGTCATCAGAACCGCAGACATGTTGGTCCGCCTCAGTTTTACCCTCACAGAATCGGACCTGTCCTCAGGGACAGTCAGACTGTCCTACGGTGTCCTGTGGACATCAGGGATGTTGACAGGAAGGAGAAGCTGCTCTTTGTGATGAGACTATTACATCATTTCCTGTGACTGATCAATGTTTCTGATTACAAACTCTGGACCGGAGCTGGACTTGGTTCTGCCTGTTCTACTGGTGGAGGTGCAGTGTGTTACCCTGAGGGAACCCAGGTTCTCCAGAAACTGCTCCGTGTTGGACACTCCCAGAAGAACCGAGCTGACGCCTTCACTGCGCAGACACCACGCTGGAAAACAGAGACACGTTTTACTGCCGAGACATTGGAGACGTGTCCAGAACTGAAACCGTGACCCAACATCTGAAGATCTGAATGTCCTGCTGTAGGTGTCCTCTCTGAGGTGTCCATGTCCATCTCCAAGAAAAGATGAACATGTTCTAGACTCAGAGGAACCTCTGCTGTCTGACCTGAATATAATAACTGAGATGTTTACGATTATTTTATGATTCATGTTCTGGAAAACTGGTGTCATATTTTATTTAGATTTTATTATATTTTTATTTTCACTAAAATCTGTTTTTTATTTAATTTAAGCGTTTAAAATTCATCTTTATGAAGAAATGTTGGAAAAAAATGTGATTTATTGATGAAGGAAGTCTGATGAGCAGAAACCATTTTATCATATTAGCAGATGATGAAGGGGAGAAACTGTGATGGAGTCCAAAAAGGCTGTCCAGAACCAGCTGGAAGGTAGAAGCAAGGAGGATCTGAAGGCTCCACCTGCAGAACCTCTGGAATGAGAAGCTTTTATATTCATGAGTGGGTTGTGGTTTAGCTGTGGACTTTCTCTCATCATTGCATCATCACACATAACCTGAACAATGATGCAGTGTGACTGCAGCCCTACAGGGAGCGCCGTACCTATAGCCAACTGAGCAGCAGTGCAGTTGAGTCTGTCGGCCAGCAGGTGGAGCTCCTTGATTTTACTGAGCTGCTTCTTCCCCTCCTCGCTGTGGAGACGGTCTTTCAGCCAGGAGTAACCCTGGAGAGACGGGACACAGCTCTGAAGACAACACAGGGACACACAGAGGGAGGTCTGTAGGTTTCAGGAAGTAGGCGTACCTTCATGGCGGCCCTGGAGCTCTCAGGGACGCCCTCGTTGTACTTTCCCGTCAGCAGGCCACAGGCTAACGGAGACCAGGTCATGGCTCCCACTCCTGAGAAACATTTGGACTCAGTTTAGAACCAGAACCTGAACAGCTGCTGTCTTGCTAGGCATCACTGTCTACCAGAGGGCTTAACCACACAGGTCCTCACTGCACCAGGATAAACCACCAACAGGTACGGGTCAGTTAGAACCAGTAACAGGTCCGGATTAGTTAGAACCACCAAGAGATACTGGTTGGTTTGAACCACTGAATTATTTCCTCTAATAATTAATGTTCACACCATGTCTCTGTGCTTTGGAATGGATCCTTGGGTTCACAGTTGCATAAATGATTAGATTTATTATTTTAATGCTCAGATGTTCTTCATAAAGCCAGGGTTGTTCTGGTTCTGTTGGTTACCATGGAGATGGCTTTTATTTTGTACATCTGTACAAAATAAAAGTCATTTACACGTTTTTTTGTGACTCATGGATCAGTTTGTTCCTTCATCCTCTTTTATTTTGAAGGTCACTTCCTGTTGCTGGTTCAAGACAAAAACACCCTCTGAAAATAACTTCTTCTTGATTAAAAGACATATTTGATCAAATGACTTGTTTTAAGACTCGAACTTAAAAGTTTTGGACTCGACTCGGACTCAACTTGGACTTGCGATGCTTGACTTGAGGCCTAACTTGGAACTATGATGTGTTCACTTTGGACCTGACTCAAGACTTGGATGGAAAGATCCGAGACTTCTTTGTGACTTGGTACCACCTCTGTCTGTTAGCCTGCTTCGTGTAGTTATACAGGTTCTATATTTTCTTGGTTCTACAGGTCGGGCAGAAATCGGACCCAGATGTGGTTAATCACAGTGGTTTGTTTTCCACGCAGGGTCTGTTCGATTTGGGTATTTCTGTTCGCTAAATAAATGAAATGATCATTTGTGTTCTCTCAGGTTCTGTTTGTCTGATGTTAGGGCTTCATGATCCGGAACATTTTAGTTGGATAAGAAGGAAAAACAAGAACTCCCTAAGAGGACCAACAAAACATGAGATGCGTAGGAATGAATAATAATTAATGTTCATTTGGAATCATTCATTTGGGACGGACTCCTCAGAACCATGGTAGTCAGACATCCTCTGGGTTCTGCTCTGACAGATTCACAGGTTAAACCAGGCTGTGTGTGCCGCTGTGGGTTCTGTCCTGCAGGTTCTGATCAGATGACGGCGTGTTCATACCGATCTTATGGTAGAGCTCAGGCAGGTGGAGCTCCACTTTGTCCCTCTGGAAGTAGTGATACTCTGCCTGCTCACACACCGGGGGAACCAGGTTGAACTGCCGGGCGATGGAGTACGCCTCCTGACCCACACACACAGACACAAACACACACAGACACACACACACAGGTGAGGCTCAGGTGGAGCTCAGTGAAACCCTGAAACGTGTTGCAACAGGTTCTACCATGATCTCCACCACGTTCCAGCGGGACGTTCCCCAGTACATGGCCAAACCCTGGTCGATCACAAAGGTCATCGCACGCACAATCTCTGCAACAGAACCAGAACCGTGTGAGGCACAGTAAACCCGGCACACACCTTAGCAGTGGGTGTGGATGTGGGTTCTGACCTTCCATGGGCGCATTAACGTCACTCCTGTTGGCGAACACGATGTCCACATAGTCCAGCTGTAACCTGGAGAGAGACCCCCGCAGACCTGCAGCACACACACGCACACACACACACACACACACACAGTCATTCCCATCATACCAACATAATCTAATAAACTGTGACAAAACCTGTTTTATTTTCAGCCTGAAGGTCAGAACCGACCACGTCTAACCAGCTGTCATCAACTATGACGTGTGACTTTGGGCCTCAAGGGGCCTCCGTACTGATCTCAGGTATATACGTGTGTCTTGGAGGACGGTGGCTGATGTGAGACATCACTGATTTAGGTTGTGATTTAATTCAAGAGAGGAAGTTAGACTTTATTATCTAGCATCAGAGCTTACGACCCAGAGCACCACAGAACCTGAAGAACTCAGACCCAACCACAGAGGAGCTGGTTTAGCTGAGCTGGGCTCAGAAAGGCTCAAACACAAGCATCACAGATTGTTTGAGGGATAAATTTAGAATTTCAGAGCCAGCAGAGCTTTCAGCAGCAGGACAGTGATTGATGCTTCTCTTTAATCCAGTCATGGTGTCACTGAGCCTCTGAAAGCTTCTACGACCTCCTGCAGTCCATAGAGGACAAAAACCAGTCCCTTTGCTCCAGCAGAACAACTGCTCTGGTTTTCACTCAACCACAGGTTGAGTCTGGATGCATTCCAGCTCAATCCAGATAGTTTTTCCTCTTCTGTTCAAATAAATTGGCTGAATGCATGATTTACACTGATGCTCCTCTTAGGGGGGTCTAAATGCAAAGCATTGTGGGAATTGTAGGAAAAGCAGCTCTGAAACAGAAAATTAAAACCAGCTGAGTCTGTTGTTTACCTTCTATGATGTGTTTCCGTGACAACCCCCGCTCTGTTTCTGCCCTGTAAACAAACAGACACTCAGCGCCGCCCTCTACAGGTCAAACAGAGAACCTACAGGAGCAGCTTCAATGTTTTTATGGTCAAGTTTCTATTTATAGAATCAGGTCCAATCATAAAGAACCTGGACTGACTGGTACACTCACTGGCCACTTTATTAGGTACAACTTCCTACTAATTCTTCATGGCATAGATTCAACAAGGTGTTGGAAACGTGGCTCAGAGGTTCTGGTCCGTCAGGACACGAAAGTGTCTCAGTTTCTGAAGGTTCCATGATGAGAATTCTAGCCCAGAATTCTGAATCTGAATATTCCAGACTTATCGGACCAGGCAACATTTGGTGACTCAGTTTCCTGTTCTGGTACCAGGTGTGGTCCTCTGCTGCTGTAACCCATCTGCTTCAAAGTTCAACCTGTCTGTATTCATCTGGAACCAGCCAGCCCATTCTCCTCTGACCTTTGACATCAACAAGACATCTTCTTCCAATCAGCTGCTGCTCACTTGATATGTTCTCTGTTTCAAATCATCCTCTGGGAACCTGAGAAGCGGTTGTGGGTGAAAATCCCAACAGATCAGCAGGTTCTGAAATACTCAGACCAGCCCGTCTGGCACCAATAACCATGCTTCGTTTAGAGTCACTGATCTTCTGTCTTCCTGAAGCTGATGCTCAGTTTGAAACGCTGCAGGCTGTCTAGATGCTGAAATGCATTGAGCTTCTGCCATGTGATTGGCTGCATAGTGTTAGAACATGTGTACTTAATAAAGTGGCATCTCAGTACAGGTTTCTGCAGGTGAAACAACATCGCATGAGAAGATAAACTGGATTCATCACTTACGGTCCTCCCCAGTAGATCTTAGTGGTGACCACATAACTGGACCTCCTGTCAGAGAAAACGGATCAGAGTTTCTACCTGTTCTCAGTCACTGTAATGAAGAGGAGGAGCTTAAAGTACGATGAAGAAGGAAACCCTGCTGAGGCTGCTGGGTACACAGAGGTTTACATTAATACAACAGACTCCATCCAGACTGACTCCACCCTACCTGACTCCAGGTTAAACCCACACTCACCCCACCCTGGGTGGGGTAACTGTGGGTTTAAGCTGTGCTGCAGCTCCTCCACTTCACAGTCAATTTAATCAATCATTCAGATTCCAAGTCAGGTTCATTCATCCCAATTAATCCAAACTATAAGTCAGATTCAGTTATTTATTCAAGTTGGATAAAAAGTTTTTCTATCTAAGGAAACCCAGCAGATTGCATCCAGTCAGTGACTTGCAGCATTCACTCCTCCTGGATGAGCATGTAGAGACAGTGGACAGTCACTGGCATTGTGTCAAAATTAAATTGAATTCACATTTATTAGAGCTGAAGGTGACAAGCAGGTGTTTTACCTCCAGCCTTTCTTCTTCAGGATGTTTCCCAGAGTTTTTTCTGCCCTGAAACACAAACTTCAGTTTCAATAGATTCAAGATTTTTTAAACAAGACTTTATCAAGAATTTGCTGTGTTAAAGCATGCATAAAAAACAGCCCCTGTGCTGTGGGGAGGAGATTCCTGGCGTTTGGGGGGGTTGGAACTGTGGTTGGCGGATTAGTTTGGACCATGTAGACCCCTCTTTTGTACATGGAGACCACCTTCTGGTATTGGCACCTGGACCTGGGAGTATAGAGTATGTAAGTGGAGTGTGAGTGAGTGTACGACATCCATTATTGTTTGTCTTTACGTTGGGTGGGTGCGTAGGTGTGAGTGTTTTTATGTGTAGGCATGAGGGTGGGAATGTGTGATTGTGACTGTGTGTGCCTGTTTTTTGTGTCTGGTGGTCGGTGTCTCTGTCCGCCGGTGTACTTGTAGTTCTTGGTGTCCTGGGTGCTTTGGTGTGTGCTGGCTCACTTCCAGTGGCTGCTTGACGGGGGGCCTGGACCCCTGTGCTCTGTCGGGCCTCTGCTTGGCAATGATATGTTACGGGGTCTCGGGTGTCTGAATCCATGGCTGGATCTGCTCCTGCGTAGCGGGCTGCCAGCGGGGCCTGTGCGCTTGTTGCTGCAGCTCCCTGGGGCTTCTGCACTGTGGCTGCTGTTTGGTTCCCCTTGGACTCTCCCCTGCTCTTCTCTGGGGTTTTGCGGTAGTCCCGGCGGTGATTCTCCTGGGGTTCCTGTGCTCTGGGGGGCCTTTGGATGTCTGTGGCTCGGATCTCCGTATCTGTCCCAGGTCCAGGGGGGCAGGTCTGTGGCTCCTCACACTCACTATTGCATATTTTCATGGAGAAACCTTGTATACACAAGCGCGCCCACACTCAGACCCACAGGTGTTTAGATTCAGGTGTTAACAGATACACAAATGTTCTATATTGAGCCGCATTTACCACTAAATACATCTTGCATTCATAAGTACCGTGCATCTTTCGTTAAAATGAACGTTTCTGCAGGTGTAGAAGCAAGCAGGGTGTTATCTTGTATTCTCTTCATCCTTCTTTCTTTCCTCCATTCTATTCTCCTTCTCTTCCCTTTTCCTTTTTGCCCCCTTTCTCTCTTTTGTGCTTCTTTTTTTTCCTTTCCATTTCTGTATCCTTGTCCATAACAACTGAAATAATCCCAAAACAGTTTCTAATAAAGTTTCTTTTATAAATATCAAGCAGAGCTTTAAAGTGTTAGCTGTAACGCTCCACTTGTGAAAGTAAATTTGTTGGGCTTCTTCTTGGCACTCAGACAACAGTTCTGAGCTACTCTGTTGGACAAGACACGGTTAAAAAAACAGCAAATAACTAATGTTTAATAATTCCTTACAAAATAAATTATTCCTGAAATAAATAAAAACCAACCTGAATAGTATCAAAAACCTATAAAATGTATTTATTTTTGTAGTAAAGGGTCCAGTATCTCTGGAAAAGCATAGTTCTAACCCAGTTTAGAAATGATGTAATGGGGTTCCTGAGCTGTTAGTTAAGTCAGAGGAACAGGAACAGTAAGACAGAGAGTGTTTTACCTTCCTGAAGCGTAGACCTCAGCTGTGTCGAACAGGTTCACCCCGCTGTCATAGGCCACCGTCAACACACTCTCTGCCATCTACACACACACACACACAGCTCTCAGTGACAGTGGTTATCTAACGTGTCCTTGCATTCAGGACGCTTGCCGCATTTCTACTGTACCCACTGTGGACCGAGTGGAGTGACTGCCAGGACATTTACAGCCGGGTCTCCTAACACAGAGTTCTAGAGATCTGGGTAAATGGTTTTACTATTATGTTCTTTGCTCTGTGGTTTCTATGCCTTCTTCTAGAGCTCAGGGAGGTATGAGCAGATGCAGCAGCTCCTAACATTGGACATCACTTAGAAATTCTTCTTCAAACACATGAAATTAGTGTTAAGAGTAGAAAATAAACTGGGGCTGCAGACATTTTCCTATTTTAAGGTATTACTGGTAATAATTCTGATCATGACACTGAGCTGGCCACTCCATTACAGCCAGAACTCTGACAAGCTTCAGATTTTGGGTCGATATGCTGTTGTGGGATCAGGTCCAATTAAAAGGTGTTCTGAAATCTGGATTTGTTAGGATCCCTTCCTTTCTGTGTGGATCACCTGCTTTCCCACATCCAAAGCTCCCCAGACCAACATGCTACCTCCACCTATGCCAGACTGATGGTTTTTGCACCGTTTCATTTGTTCTGAGTCTCTTCCAGGTTTGTTTCAGTTTGATAACAGAGCGTCTAACTTTGACTCGTCTCTCTAGACAACCTTTCCCTGTCTCACAGCCATCCAACATCTTGGTCTGTCTTTTCGTTTTTATTATCCAGTTTGAGACATGGTTCTGTCTTTATCCACCATCTTGAAGTCATCTGTTCACTGTTGATGGTAACACTGGTGTTTCATGGGTAATATTTAGAACAGCTGGCAGCTAAAAACCTGTAAGGAGACCTTAACTCACCACTATGAACCTCTTTCAAAGCTTTCTGTATTTTTGACCAAAGAATAAGATTTTGACACTAGCTAAGCAGTTAGCACATATATAAAAGGGAAATGAAAATAGCTGAATATTTACCTAAGGTTGCCACCGGGGGGCAGCATAGCAGGAGGAAGAGATCTCTGCTTCGCCTACAGCAGCATATTGGCTTTCTGGTAAAAAGTAACCAACAAGGCGAGCTACAGCCAGGATATTGCAGTGAGCTTCTGACTGAGCAGCTGACTGAGCAGCCGACCACTTGACGACCCAGATTGGTCTGTGTTGTCATTGGTAACTTGGCCATTATGTAAGATGAGATGAATGTTAAGCAGATAATAAAATTTTCTGTGCTGTCTTTATGTTTAGAGACTAAATTAATGTTTGAGTTATTTTACCGACACGTGCTAATGTTAGCTGGAGCAGTGGCGGTCTTTACTGCAGGTTCCTCAACTGTATGACTACATATCTAACAGGACCAGGCTGAGATGATCATTGTCCTTCATCATTTATTATAAAAAGACTGAATGCAGAAAATAGAAATGTACTCACAGACATAGCTGTTAGCAGCCATTTAAGGGCACTGTCTGTTTCCATGGTAACAGGACAGATTATTGACGTGTGTTCGGGGACTTGTAGCATGTTTGTCTGCTTAACATGGACTTGTGGAGCTTCTTTGAGATGCTGGAAGAGCAAGGTGAACTGCTTCGGCATCAGGAGACATGATACTCATCACTTCCTGTTTATATGTTCTTCAATGTTCCTACAAACCTCAGCAGCAGAACAGTTTGGCATTTTCTAACAAAAGGAAACAAGAAAACTGAAAATATGTATTTTAATGGATAGTAATGAAACAATCCCAGGTCCTCCATGCAGCTCAGTGTGCAGCACAGGTTTGTGGTCCTAGAACGTCCTTTTCCATATATGGTAAGGATGAGCGTTTCACCGTGTTTCATCGATGTAGTTATCTCCGTCTAAACTTGATCCTCAGGACGTCCTTCTCCTTGTTCTGTCCTCATTAGAGACAGTTGTACTGCTCTCTGTATGGACTAGTTAACAGCATGGTAGGTTGAACAATCTTCCTGTTTCAGACACCAACAGACTGCTCAGTCTTCTAAAAAGACTCTTTCTGGTCATTGTGAAGCTTTGCCCTTTGGGTCATGTTGTACCTGACTTTTTCAGCTGGTGATCATAGACCCCTCTGGTTTTGATTTGAGAATCCAAAGATTCCTTTTGTTAGAGAAACTGATAGATACCTTGATCAGTGCATGGAACAGTGTTCTTCAGGAATCTGCAGGTCATCCCAAACTTTGGAGCAGCAGAGAGAAAGATTTTTAGTATGCCTTACAGTCCTGAGTTTAGGAGCCTTAATGTGTCTGAATGATGCAGTGGTTACAGGTAGAAACGTTCCTCTGAGAACCATCAGCTTCCAAAACCTGCCAAAGTCCAAAGAACACCTCTGAAAGAAAACTGCTCCTGAGTCCAGGAGAGTCTGGATCTCAGGGGGAAACAGAAAGGTTCAAGGGTTGTCTTAAACCAGGGGTGTCCATCTCCAGTCTTTGAGGGTTGGTGTCCTCCAGGGTTTAGATGTGTCCAACACAGCTGATGTAAATGACTGAGTTACCTCCTCTGCATGTCTCTGCAGACCCTGCTAAGGAACCATGCAGGAGACCGTCTCTTGAGGACCTGTTGGACACCACTGTCTTCAGCAGAACTGTGTTACTGATCAAGTGTGGAAATGATTCCTTCTTCATTCAGTAAAATAAATCAGAGCTTTTAACTCAGATTCTGTGTTTAGTTGAATAAAAAGGGTGGGTTAAAGCAGCCCTGCTCTCTGTCTGATAGGTACACACACATCCACACACTCAGTGGTTACCTCATCAGAGATCTGAGCACCAAACGTCACCCAAGTTCCTGTGGAGCAGAGAGAACATCTCTGAGTGTTTCTGGGGAGCATAGATGGGAGTATGGGTTAATGGGTGTGTGTTGGTGTGTGTGTGTTAGTGTGTGTGTGTTGGTGTGTGTGTGTTGGTGTGTGTGTGTGTGTGTGTTAGAGAGTGTGTGCTCCAGGACTCACCCAGGCCAAGGCAGGACACTCTGAGTCCAGACTTCCCCAGGTTCCTGTCAGAGAACCAGAACCATCAGTTTATCAGTGACTCTGAAGCAGCAGATGGTCAGGTTCTGTTCAGAACGGGTTCTGCAGAACTGAACACTCTGTACTGCATGTTGCTCTTTATTGTTATTACATTTATGAATGGACATTCATTAGTAGTAAACTGGACTCAAGCCATCATCAGATCCTCTGGTAGATGATAGATATGACAGAGAGGTCCACCCTCTGCTCTGCTGAGGAACTCTGACCTCTGGACCGACTTCAGCGCTGGAACCAAGGACCAAGTTAAGCTCCCAGTTGGTGCTGGATGTTCCCCAGCAGCAGCAGAGGGATCCCAGCCTCTCATTCACCCTCAGAGGGTCGATGCTGAAGCGGATCAGCTTCAGACTGTTCAGTCTGATAAACCCACCAATCAGCAGCTACAGACACCAGGACACCGACACCTGGCGGTTCTGGTGTTTATTTCTGACTTTCAAACATCAAACCGAGTCAGAAACTTCTGCGACCCAGAAGAAGCAGATTATAATAAGTAGAAGAGAGCAGTCACTGAAATACGTCTCATGATCAGGTCCATTAACCAGTCCTGGTCCAGGTCGGCGTGCAGGACCTGTTTCCGCTGAGTTCTGGTGAACAGAGTCATGCTGCTTCTTCACTGTGTTAATGTTGGATTTCAGGTTCAGATCGTTGTCGGGTTTATTCTGATCCAATCAGAACTATTTAAGCCTTCTGAAACCTTCTGAGTTGGAGTCCACATTTGGTTTCTGTTGAAGTGTTGGTCCAACAGAACATTTAAAACCAGCAGCATTCAGGTCCAAGTCAGTCCCAGTTAAACCATTTAATATTAAATATTAAACTGGAGTCAGTAACAGTCAGACTGGGTTCTACTAAAGAGTTCACATTTCTAAAATGGACCTGACTCTTTTCTAGTCCTCCAGACCACAAGTCACCTTCATCGAGTCATTTCAGCTGTAACGTCAGACCTTCATGGCGGACCTGACTGGACCTGAGATAAACATTTAACTGGTTACTGGTGATGAAGAGGAGGCAGAACCAGGACTCAAAGCCATAAACTGGTCCAGTAAACAGTATGGTGGAGAGAAGGTGGAGAGATCTGGTGGTGGGCCATGAGCAAGATGGACCAGGGTCTGAGAGCTCATTGGCCCCAAAAAACGGGGGGGCCCTCCCCTGCATGGTTTCCTACTCTTTTTGGCTGTAATATAGACCAGGTGAGGTTCCGGGTCCAAGGACAGTAGCACGCTGTGACCTTCTGTGGAGGTGAACCTGGAATGGAGCTAGCAACCTCCTAACTGCCCCACGGTAAGGGTTGGGATTCAAGGACGTGTTGATATGAACTCAGATGCAAACCTAGTCAGGGATGTTCTCCTAGTCACTGAAAGTCATGCTGGAGTCCAGCTTCACGTTGCTGTGAGTTTTATTGAGGTAAAGATTGAGTCTCCATCATGACAAACATCTATGGTACCTTGTAGAGCACTCTTTGCTGTACCGACCTGCTCCAACATAAAGCATAAACCAGAGAGCAGCTTCTGGTAATGTTCCGAGGAAAAAAAACCCGCCCAGTCCCCCAGGACCTGGGCCTCATTTGTTTTATATTCAAACTGCATACCTTTTGTTTTCCGCCAGAGATGTTTACCAGCTTCCATTTAGGGAAAATTTGGGAAAAATGTTTGTTTGGACAAAGGCCCCAGAAAAAGATGCTGTTTAGAAAGCCCCAGAGAACATAGTGCTGGAGACCTCATGTTCTCTGGTGACCAATACAGGACATTTTAGAGTAGGTACCACTGTCGGTACAGTCAGCTCCAAAAAAGATCCAGATCAGCATCACAGTTCGGAGAAACTCTCCGGGCCATACTGGACCTGTCAACTTCTGAACCACACTGTTTCCAACCCATACTTCTACCTGGAGCTGTCCCGGTAACTCTGCTGCTTGAGTAGGGTCATATCGGGTCGGTGGAGGTCCTTCAGTGCATCTCAGGATGTTCGGACCACCATCCTCCAAGTTCACTCCTGTATTTAGGACTGTCTGAGCATGACTGGATCATCCAGGACAGATTTTAGTTCCAGGTGTGGACAGCGTCCATGTCATGCCAAAGATCAGGACATGTAGATTTATTGTCCCCCTTCCAGGAGGTCTCAGAACCATGATAACCCACCTGTGATTTTATATCTTTGCACTTTTGGTCATTTCATACCTGACAAAGTCCAAATGGAGCTGTCTGGCCCGCAGGCCATTTTTCTATGGACCTGGTTCCTTTGTTACACACCTGCTTTTACAACAGATACTTTCAAGACTCCTTCTATCTTCTACAGTAAAGAAATGTTCTTCTGTGGCTCCAATAAATCCTCTTTACCAGCTGAAGGTCACTGAGTATTAGGGTCAGAATCTGTCAGATTTCCTTACAATCGTCAGGTCCAAACTGGGATCAGAACCAAACTAATGGAAAAGGAGCACGATGCAAACTTTTCAGATGGTAATAATAATCAACTCAATTATAGGATGTTTAAACAGTTTCTGCTCATTAATTTTTCTTTATTTGCTGAAAACAGTAAACTACAGTAAAGCTGTTCACCATGGCAACAAGTTCCTGGTTCTGAAATGTTCTGTTTATGAAGTATGAAGGGCAGAATGGGGCGGGTCAAAGGAACAAACTGACATGGAGCCGATTATTGTTACTACATGTCCATTTTTTATCATTTAGCTTCTCCGTGTCCAGGTCCTTCACATGTCCATGTCCCAGTCGAGTCACAGACTCTGTGGAGTTCTACTCAGATGGACTGAAGTCCCACTGACTCAGATACAGCAATGTGTCAATAAAGAGTGACCCCTATTCATGATCAGGTCGTCTATAATTAATCCAAGTCATTTCTGAGTCATTTCTGAGTCTGGTTCATTCATATCTGATCATAGCCGTGATCGACTCGTTAAGATTTAATCATTAATATTCATCCTGATCAGGTTGTCCTGCTGACCAATCAGGACTGACCTGAGAGCCAATCAATGCATCTGATTGGTTAAAAAGCTCACACACAAACACACACACACCTTTCCATATACATCCACACACACATCAACACACACTAACACACACTTCGAGCTGAAACCCGACCCGTCTCCCTTTGAGTTGCACTCGCTCCCTGTCTCACCTGTACTTCATGTTGCTATGACGACCCAGGGCCTCCTTCATGTGGGCGTGGCCTAACAGAGTGGTCCTTACCATCGACTCAGCCCTGACCTTTGTCTGACAGGCGAGGGTGTTGCTGGTGTTGGCCGCAGCTCGCCGTTCCTTCAGCTGGTGCTCGCTGGCACAGCCCCCTCCACCGCCCCCTCCCCCTTAAAAACTATGGACACCCTGGCATCCCGGGTTTTTGGAAACGTCAGTCCCCTAAGGGGAGAAGCATGAGGGACGGGAAGTTTTACTAGTTGGCGACAGACCAACAACTTTCTGAGAGTAGGAAGCATCCGGACATCCAGCTGATACCGTCCCACAGGAGGAGGAGGGGGGGGAGGTGATGAAAGCCTGCCAAAGGGGGAAAAAGGGGAAAAACCCAAAAAAGGGTGAAGGAATAACAGAGGATGGTAAGGGGGAAATCCCTAAAAACGAGTATTTTTCCCTTGGACAGTAAAGCGGGAGGGGGGCAGAGGGGGCAACCCCTCCTCCCCTCCCCCCATTGCAGAGCTGGGACACTCTGGGCGAGCGAGCATTGGACAGACAGGGAGAGAGAGGCAGTAAACAGCAGCTGCATTTTTTACTTCAGAGAATTTAGAAGCATGCGGGCTTAACACAGGACTCTAATGACAATCAGGGCACTTTATCAGCATGAATGCCTCCAAGGCAAAGTTCAGAACTAGTTCATTTCAGCAACAATAACCTGTTAAATGTTGTCAGATGATGTCATAGGTTAACTAGCATAATAATTACAGGTTTCAGCACCTTCCTGCTAGGATCTAGAGGAGTTCTGGATCAGTCTGGGTCATGTAAGGATCAATCTAGAAAGGTGGGTTAAAGTCGACCCCTCTGAGGTGGTCACAGAGAAGAGTTGATGAGTGAGTGGGAAGCGGGTGAGTCACTGCTTAATTTCTCAAAGCACACATTATCAAACAGAACATTGTTTAAAGTCAGCAGATGGCGCTGTGCTCAGTTCATGATCTCCAGGTTAAAACCAGCAGAATCTGTGAACTCCGGTCATACGTGTGGATCAGAACCACCAGGCTGCTGCACAGCTTTCAGACACCACCTGTGAACTTCCATGAACGTGGTTGAACGTTGTGTTTCTTTGGTCATGACCTCTGCAGAGGTTTCCTCATCTCTGCCCTGCTGACTGCTAGAGAAGAACCAATAAGAAATCACCAGCAAATGTTCGCCGTTGTCTCAACTTCTAAATACGGTTCAGTCCAATCACACAGATTGACTGCAGATCCTAGTTATCAAACCAAGCAGCCAAGTTCAGTTTATTGTTCTGGTAATAAGGTTCTAGCTAAGGAAACCCGGCAGATTGGACCGAATCTTTGAGCAGCAATCCCTCCTGGACCAGCATGAAGCCACCAGAGAGGCTGAAACACACACACACACACACATACACACACAGAGATAATGAGTCCAGTAGGTAACACAATGTCAACCAAAAGTCCACATCCAGAACCAGACAAAGCACCACAAACACACACCGAGACCCGAAACAACCTGCAGAACAACCCCTGGACCCCGTTCAGATGAGTTCTTCCCAAAGCCCAAAGCTCCAAACTGTAATTTTTTTTCCGGCAGCGGGATGCAGAAAAAATTTGAAGACCCTCCCCCACTCTTCCTCTTGCATCCATCCCCCGGGCGGGAATGGCCCTGACTCGGGAGTGTTTGGTGGCGGCTGATTAGAGCTTTGGGGTTTGGGTGAGGCCCCCGGGGGGCGGGGGGTTAATGTTCCAGAGGACTTGTTCTGTTTTGCCTCCCCCCGAACCGGGGGTTTTAAAATACACACACCCTTTGGCTCCAACCGGACCTCACACACACACACACACACACAAAAGTTTTAAAACACCCCCTCCCCCAAAACAGCACCCCTCAAAAACCACGGTCTTTTTTTGTTGGGTTTAATTTTAAAAAAAACCGGTTCCCTGTTTGTTTTTATTCTGGGACAGAGTTCAGAGAGACGCTGAAGACACGAGTCTGTTTTAGTCCTAAATTAAGATCTACTGTAGGCAGACCGTCCCTCCATCAGAGGACAGGAGACATTTTAAATGTCCTTAAAATAAGTTCAAGGCTCCATCCTCGAAGCTCTGCTCTTTGCATCTGATGCTCTGTGCTGCGTCTGTTTTTCTGCAAATGGTTTCATTCTTATTCTTTCCTCTGATGATACTAGAAGAACCTTCAGTACCGGCCCAGTTTGTGGGCCAGCTCCCAGTCAGCAGTGACAACATGCAGAGGCTGCATGCAGAACCTGAACTTCATGTGAACTTCATGTGAGATATTCAGATATCAGGCCAACCCTGCTGGTGGCTGTCTGCTCATATCTGGGTGGAGAACATCCTGGGGTGGTCTTTAGGTCCAGTTTATCCCAGCATCCCCTCAGCATGAAGCAGCCACCTCCATGTTCCAGTGTGGGGATGGTGAGTTCAGGCTGCAGGGCCAGTGTTGCATCACTCCACATTTCTCAGATTCTAATAAAACATTATGTTAACCATTAATTATGTTCCTTCTACCTCCCAGCATGCACTGCTGTGTTCTGGTGACAAAACGACTGGGTCTCCTCTGAGCTTCAGGTCCAGAACCTTCTGTTTCTGGCCTGGTGATCCAGCAGTGTGGTACAGTTTGGATAAAAGAGGTTCTGAAATGTTAATGAGACACCAGAGGCTGAACTAATGTTGACACTGGGTGCAGCTCTGATGGATGAATTTTATATGAGATTCTTTGTTGGCCGGGTGGACGATCCGGAACCTTCATCGTCATTAAAAACAGCCCAGTCAGAACTGGACATGGCAGGTTTCTTATGGGTTTGCTGCTGGGTCATCAGCCTGAAGGTCAGCTGTCAGTGGGAGTTACTGTTTGGGGAGAAAACCCGTCATCCAAGGATCATGTCTGCAGAATCATACGGCACTCTCAGTGAGACAACCCGAAACCTTGCTGGTGTTAACATAAAGTTGTTGACAGCTGAGAGGTGTCGTAAGGAATTCTGATTTGGATATTAGGTGCCATCAAGTCTCAGTCTAAAACCCCTGCACTCTCCGAGATTAGCCCTCAAAGCGGAAAAAAAAACCGATCAAAAAATAGGTTTTTTTCTAGAAGCCTGTGTTCCCCGGGAGATGTTGGAGAGGCCCCCCTAGGAATTCTTTTTTTTATTTGATGGTACAAAACATATGTTTATAAAAAAAGCACCACTGTATATTTTATATTATATATATATATATTTATATTATATATATATTATATAAAAGAGCGGAGTCTGAATGATAATAAACTAGAGTAAATAGGATAAAAGCATATATAATAAAGCAAATAAAATAAAAAATTATGAAGGACCAAGGAAATGTTAGAGTTAGAAAGCTGATAATTACAGATCAATGCAAAAGAAGACACAAATGAACCAAAACCAAAAGAAAAGAAAAATAAAAAAAAGTCTGAAAAAGGTCTTTTTTTTCACTATAGATTTGATTTGATTTGATCTATCATCCCGAGGAGGAACCCGCTCGGGTCGTCATGGTAAAGTGCTCCCTGCTCACGCATGGCTCACGTGCACACTCCCTCTTTGTGCAGTAATGCATGGCTGTGCCTTCAAAAGTCTCTGCAGCCTCCTCCTTCCTCCTCAGGGCAGGACAGAAGAGGAGCAGCAACTCAGTGTGTCAGGGATGGATGGAGCTGTGGTTCAGACCCATCTGTAGGCCCAGAGGACTGGTTCTATGACAGCCATGCAAGAAGAGATAAAGTCAGTACTAGTTCTCCTTTGTGATCCAGCAGAACAGAACCACCCTCGATCTCCTTTCTTAAATATGGTGTCAGAGTGTGAGGGAAAATCAATAGAGCTCAATCTGGCAGCAGTTCTTTCTCCTGCAGCACCTTCTTCTTCTGCTCCTTGGTGGAAATTAACACCCTGACCTGGAGGGGCTCATCTGAGAACTGGTTCTGTACGGTTTACTGACAGCATCCAGCCTGAGGTACCGCTGCTGCAGACCTGGACTGTGTTACAGGAGACCAGAACTCTGTTCCTGTGGACCATGGCCCTGTCAGATGAGGACCAACCAGTTAAACCAGCTCTCTAGAACAGTAAAATCAGTACCAACCAGTTAAACCGGCTCTCTAGAACAGTAAAACCTGTACCAACCAGTTAAAGCAGCTCTCTAGAACAGTAAAACCAGTACCATCCAGTTAAACCAGCTCTCTAGAACAGTAAAACCAGTACCAACCAGTTAAACCAGCTCTCTAGAACAGTAAAACCAGTACCAACCAGTTAAACCAGCTCTCTAGAACAGTAAAACCAGTATCAACCAGTTAAACCAGTTATCTAGAACAGTAAAACCAGTACCAACCAGTTCAACCGGCTCTCTAGAACAGTAAAACCAGTACCAACCAGTTAAACCAGCTCTCTAGAACAAGTAAAACCTGTACCAAACCAGTTAAGCCAGCTCTCTTAAAAAGTAAAAACCTTACCAACCAGTTAAACCCAGCTCTCTAGAACAGTTTAAAAACCAGTACAACAGTTAAACCATCTCTAGAACAGTAAAACCAGTACCAACCAGTTAAACCGGCTCTCTAGAACAGTAAAACCAGTACCAACCAGTTAAACCAGTTATCTAGAACAGTAAAACCAGTACCAACCAGTTAAACCGGCTCTCTAGAACAGTAAAACCAGTACCAACCAGTTAAACCAGCTCTCTAGAACAGTAAAACCTGTACCAACCAGTTAAGCCAGCTCTCTAGAACAGTAAAACCTGTACCAACCAGTTAAACCAGCTCTCTAGAACAGTAAAACCAGTACCAACCAGTTAAACCAACTCTCTAGAACAGTAAAACCTGTACCCACCAATTAAACCAGCTCTCTAGAACAGTAAAATCTGTACCAACCAGTTAAACCAGTTATCTAGAACAGTAAAACCAGTACCAACCAGTTAAACCGGCTCTCTAGAACAGTAAAACCAGTACCAACCAGTTAAACCAGCTCTCTAGAACAGTAAAACCTGTACCAACCAGTTAAGCCAGCTCTCTAGAACAGTTAAAACCTGTACCAACCAGTTAAAACCAACTCTCTAGAACAGTAAAACCTGTACCAACCAGTTAAGCCAGCTCTCTAGAACAGTAAAACCTGTACCAACCAGTTAAACCAGCTCTCTAGAACAGTAAAATCTGTACCAACCAGTTAAACCGGCTCTCTAGAACAGTAAAACCTGTACCAACCAGTTAAGCCAGCTCTCTAGAACAGTAAAACCTGTACCAACCAGTTAAACCAGCTCTCTAGAACAGTAAAACCTGTACCAACCAGTTAAGCCAGCTCTCTAGAACAGTAAAACCTGTACCAACCAGTTAAACCAGCTCTCTAGAACAGTAAAACCAGTGCCAACCAGTTAAACCAACTCTCTAGAACAGTAAAACCTGTACCCACCAATTAAACCAGCTCTCTAGAACAGTAAAATCTGTACCAACCAGTTAAACCGGCTCTCTAGAACAGTAAAACCAATACCAACCAGTTAAACCGGTTCTCTAGAACAGTAAAACCAGTACTAACCAGTTAAACCAGCTCTCTAGAACAGTAAAACCAGTACCAACCAGTTAAACCAGCTTTCTAGAACAGTAAAACCAGTACCAACTACAGACTGTGACCAATGTGGGAAGCCTAGGTTCATTAGGGTCCATCAGTACCATCTGGTGGCCATTCTGTGTAACTGCAACATCCCAGTTAGACTAACTGGAAGCATTTGAAGAACAAACGCAGATAAACTGGGTCACACTTTACCGTTGGCTTTAAACACCAGTACCTTCTCTGCATCACACCTGTCTGACAGGGTGGTGGGACATGTGAGACCAGAACCACCTGAGTGGTTCTGGTCTCACATGTCCCATCTCCAAGCTCCACCCTCTGTCTGTTACTTGTTCTGTCTCACATTGTTTCACCTTCATCTCCAACATCTGACTCTGCCCCACCTGTTGCACTGTAACTCACCTGCGCACCACCTATTATTACTCAAGCTGTCTGTTAACCATCTCCATGACAACCCCTCCCCTGTGGTGTACCTGTAGGGCATGCTGCTCTGCTCCATGGTGACGTCACACTCCTTCAGGTAGATCTCCAGCCTCCGTCTCTCCATCAGCCTCCTGGCGACCTCCAGGATCTGAGAGGCCAGCTCTGACTCCTCCTTCTCCTTGACCTCCTTCTTTCCACTGCTCTTCTCCTGCTTCCCAGAAGTTCCTCTGTTCACCTTCGGCTTCTTGGTGAATCCGTACAGCTCCTCCATGCTGAACTTCCCAGCCTTACCTCCAGCCACAGCAGCTGATGGTCCTGCAGCTCCAGCTGCTGACGCTCGGCCCGCAAACATGGTCCCACCTGGACACTAAGCAGGGCTCTACCTTCGGTCCTCTCTGGAGAAGAAGTCCTAATTAAACCTGTCCCAGTGGCTGTGGTGGATCCCGTCCCAGAACCTGCTGTCCTCCGTGTGTCCGTCCAGCTTCCTCTGCTCCGGCTCTCTGCTGCAGCTCCAGCATTAATCCTGTTGCTGTAATCCCACCAATCAGGGCTCAGATGTCTCAGATTTAAACCCAAACTCTGAGAGCAGAATCTGGACCTGGCCTCCTGCCCGCTCAGAAACACGGACCGACCCTGAACGCAGCGCAGCAGCAGATTAAAGCTGCAATCTCTGACCGGGTCTTAACATTCCTGATCCAGCAGTGATATTCGGCCCGAGACTTTGTCCTTTTCCTGCTTCAGTTGGACTCAATCTTTCCTCAGATAACAAAACAAACCATGAAACTGGACCCGTTCAGACACACAACTCTAGGTTCTCTCAGCTAACCCAGTATCTAGAGAGGACTGGACCCACCCTGACAGTGTTGGTAGACCGTAGAACCAGAATCTGTGTCTGGGTTTCTGGATCAAGTCGGACTGAAGGACATTAGTTCTTCTGGACTCTGGTTCTACCCAGCTTAAGTCAGGGATTCTGAGTAGGAGATCACTTCATTCAGTAGTACCAGTACCAGTACGAGTGAGAGCTTACTGATCCCAGATAAGCAGGACCGGCTGCAGGATTCGGCTTTGTTCTGATCTGTCATGTTTCTCCACCGTTGGGTTTGATGGTTTTACTGGTGGGAGCAGAACACACTCTGTGGACCCAGTTCAGTTTTTTCTGGAGTTAGATGTTTACTGAAGATTCTGTAGGATTTTCTTGAGAAGCTTTCCAGTTCGGACTGGGACCTGTGGTTCTGTTTATCTCTGTCTTCTATGAGTTCATGATTATTATTCCTTACTGGACCCATTAACAGCTGATCCAGAACCGTCTTTCATAAGGTCCAATCCGACGTCTGTCTCTGGTAGCCAGTGGGACAGAGGTGGGTTCAGCAGGACAGCTCCAGAATCAGAACCGTTCATATGGATATCATTAAAGGATCAGTTCTATCTCTGAGGGAGAAAACTGAAATTCAATTCAATTCAGTTTATTTATATAGCGCCAATTCACAACACATGTCGTCTCAAGGCACTTCACAAAAGTCAGGTACATGCATTACAATTAATCCTAAAACATTGAAAAAAGTGCAGCCAGAGTTCTGTTATTTATTCAAATTGGATAAAAAATTTTTCATCTAAGGAAAAACAAAGCAGATTGGCCCCAGTTCCCCCAGTGACTTGCAGCATTCCCTCCTCCGGATGAGCATGTAGAGGACAGTGGACAGTCCTGGCGTTGACTTTTCCGCAATCCTTCATTTCTGAGCATGCATGTAAACGGGCGTGGGGAGGAAAAACTCCCTTTTTAACAGGAAGAAACCTCCAGCAGAACAAAAAAACCAGGCTCAGTGTGAGCGGCCATCTGCCCCGACCCCCCTGGGGGGTTTGGAAAAAACAGGCAGAGACACAAAGAGAACAAAGAAGCACTGATCCGGAGTACATTTTCTATGGGAAGGAAAAGTAAATGTTTAAAGAATGTTGCTCCTTTAGTCGTTTCATCTAGAAGAAAGAACAGATAAAAATCCTGAGCCAGTTTTCAAAGGGGTTTTAGAGTCTGAAGAGAGCACATAGAGTTAGTTACAGTAGAAGCTCAGTCAGTAGCTATGTCTAGGAGAGAGAAAGGGTTAAACACTGAAAGACAGGGCCATGTGGATCATCGGTAGAAGGTGAGCATTAAGTTGTTGCCAGCAGAAGCTTGGAGGATTCCCCTCTCCAGAAAGTTGAATGGATTGGTGGTAGTAAGTAGTAGTAAGGTAGTAGTAAGGCCGTAGTAGTAAGTAGTAGTAAGGTAGTAATAAGGCCGTAGTATTTAAGTAGAAAGTGGGTATAGAAAGGCCGTAGTAGAAAATTTAGTAGAAAGGGGTAGTAAAAAGGGGCCGTAGAAAAGGCCGTAGTAGAAAAGGTAGTAGTAAGGTATTTAGAAAGGCCTAGCCATGGGGGGTCTCGGTAAGGGTGAGCATTTAAGTTGTTCCCAGCAGAAGCTTGGGGGATTCCCCTCCGGGAAAGGTGTCACAGGTAAACCAATTTAGGCCAGGTGTAGTTCTAGGAAGAGAAAAAGAGAGAAAAAAATTTAAAAAGCTAAAATAACAGCAAAAAAATGAAAAAATTAAAGAGTAGTGTGAGAAAGTAGCAAAAAGAGCTTTGAAATTTGGGTCATTAGGTCCTCCAGACCCTGGGCCTATAGCAGCATAACTACAGAGATAGCTCAGGTTTAAACCTAAGCCACTCAAAACTATAAAGCTTTATAAAAAAGGAAATTTTTAAAAACCCTTTGCCTTAAAAGTGGGGACAGGGTGTCCGCCTCAGGGTTTAAAAACGGGGAAAGCTGGTTCCACAGGAGGGGGAAGCCTGATAACTAAAGGAAATCTCCCCTCCCTTTTCTACTTTAGGGGGACTCTGGGAAACCCAACCAGAAAAACCTTTCCCCATTTGGGAAACAAAAGTCCCCTTGTTGGGGAACGTAGGGAAAACAATAGTTCCCCTGATGTAGATGGACCCTAAATCATTAAGGGCTTTATATGGAGGGGGAAAGAATTTTAAATTCTTTTCCCTGGATTTAACGGGGAAAGGCCAATAAAGGGAAGCAAAAGGGGGGAAAATTATAAATCCCCTTTTTAATTTCATCAAAAACTTTGCTGCAGCTTTTTGAATAGTGAAGCTTTTAACTGCATTTTGGGGAAAACCCCGATAGAAAAGGGAATTAAAATATTTCCAGCCTTGAAGTAACAAAGGAGGGGCTAGTTTTTCAGCATCAAAACCCCGGGCAGGTATTTTTAATTTTTGGGCAATGTTCCCGGAGATGAAAAAAGGGGAAATCCTAGAAACCCGTTTTTAAAAGGGATTTAAATGACATGTCCTGGTCTAAAAATAACCCCCAAGGTTTTTTACTTTTTTATCGGGGGTCAAATTTTAATTTCCATCCAGGTTAAAGTGAGTTTGACTAAGCAGGGTTTTTTTTAAAAAACTCCGGTTTTAAAGACGGCAACTTTTGTCTTTGTCTGAAATTTAGAAGCAGAAAAAGTAAAAATCATCCCAAAAATTTTTTTGTCTTCAAGGGCAGCTTGTAGTCTATCTAATGGTTTGGGCTCATCAGGGGTTTTTGGATAAAGGGAAAACTGAGTTTTCATCAGCGTAACACGTTTAAAATTTATTCTATGCTGCCTGATAATTTTTCCTATTGGGAAGCATATATATAGTAAAAAGAATTGGCCCCCCAAGTACTGAACCCCGTGGGGACTCCACAAAATTAAACCCGGAGTTTAAAAAAAGATTTTTCATTTTCATGAACAAACTGGAATCTGTCAGACAAATAAGATTTTTAAAACCCCCCGCCTAGCGGGTTCCCCTGATCCCTAAAAGCATATTCCAGAACCTTTCTAAAAGAATATTATGATCGACTGTATCAAATGCAGCACTGAGATCTAACAGAACCAGTACAGACACAAGTCCATTATCTGAGGCAATAAGAATATCATTAGTGACTTTCAGCAGAGCTATTTCCCCGTGCTATGATGAGCTCTGAAACCTGACTGAAAAATTTTCAAAAAAGGTCATTGCTGTTAAAAAGCTACACAATTTGATTAGCAAATATTTTCTCAAGAATTTTTGATAAGAAAGGAAAAATTGGGAAAACCGGGGCTGTAATTTTTAAAATCATCTCGATCAAGCGAAAAGGGTTTTTCTTAAGCAAAGGTTTTAAATTACAGCTACCTTAAAAGCTTGTTTTTGGTACATATCCATTTACTAAGGATAGATTAATCATATCTAAAATGGGGCTGGTAATCAGAGGGAACACTTCCTTAAATAATTTGGTTGGGATTGGGTCTAACATACAAGTTGAAGGTTTAGATGAAGCTAATATTTCTGATAACTCAGGAAGCTACACAGGTCAGAGTAGAAAGTGGATCTCTGATCAGTCAGAACCAGAGGATGGACCCGGACCTGTCTGTGTCTCAGAGACAGGAAAGCTGCTGTAAGCTGTTTAGGACATGATGATGGACTTCACCTTCTACAGAACCTCACCAAACTGAAGATCTTCAGCAGGAACCAGCAGTTTGGGTCAGATTGTTCCTCGTCTTCTTCTCTGTAGCAATGAGGAGCAGAAAGCCACTGAGGGGCTGTGATGTCCAGCCTCGGTGTCCAGATGTTGCGTCTCCTCTGCAGCCAGCTGTGAGCAGCAATTTTGTCTCTCAGATTATATCCGATTAGATCAGCACCGGGATTATCCTGCTGACCCAAACAGCTGATGGTCATCTGAGAACTTCTAATCTCAATAGCAGGACTGTCTGCAGGTCAATGTGGATCCGATGGCTGGTCCTGATTTCAGGCCTGACAGCAGCATCGGGGCGGAGGTCTGACCTTCCAGCACCACCACCAGCAGGTCCCCCAGAGCAACCAGAACCCAGCCGATGAAGGCACGCCAGAGAACTGAAGCAGGACAATCAGGGTCAATGAACAGCATTCAGGAGCGGAGGTTCTGTAGGTCCGTGTGCAGAATGTGCAGCCGAACCCACAGCTGGACTCATGAGATTACAGAGATTAATCCAGATGTTAATCAGCATTATAGAGAGCTGACCTCTGACCCGTTACATCAGCCTCTCAGAGGTCCGACCCTGTCCTTTTGTAAGCTGACTGGACCTCGTCACATAGAAATGGTTCTTCTGAAGCGTTTATTGTTAACATGTCCGACACCTGGATAAATCGGACCTCTTAATGTAATATTTACAACAAATGAATCAGTTCAAGGGAAAATAAGCTACAGGAACCGGGTTAAATGAATTTGGACCTTCATGAGTTCGTCCTGAAACCAGCTACACAGAACCAAATGAACCAAGTTCAGCTCTGCAGGTAGGTGGTTCTGGACCTTTGCTCATTTTAATGCTTAAACCGGAACCACAGTTTTCAGAGGGGTAACAAAGGTATCAGTCAAGAGAGCAGTACCAAAAGGTCCAAACACGACTACAGGGCTGACAGTGGTAACAAAGCCTGGGCCTGAACCTCCTTCATGCCTGGAAGGTGGATGTGAGGTGGGGGTTCTGTGTATGCGAGGTTTATGGTGTTGTGGGCTCCTGTGCCCAGATGTATTAAAGCCTTTATTATCCTGGTCAGCCACACATGTTCATCAAGGAAGGTTCTGACAGTGTGATCCTCCAGCAGAACATTTTGAACAATTGCCCCTTAAATAATAGATTCTGATTAATTTCAGGATATAAATGGACAACATTCAGACAGGAGATGAACAAACCCAAAATGAGCCTTAACAGGAGATTCTCTGGACAGAACCTCTGGCTTCAGGTCCCTCTGAACTCTTAGGCCCCTGGTAGACAAGCCCAGTAATCCATCCCTGCTTTTAACTGGTCGCCTCACTTCCAGTGTGTTCACAGCAACAGCTACTAAAGCTGTAAAACCGCCACAAGTTATTCTTTTTAAAATGATGGTAACATTTACCTTTTCCTTCCCATAGAAAGTACTCCTGGATCAGTGCTTCTTTGTTCTCTTTGTGTCTCTGCTCTGTTCTCTCTAACCCCCAGTCGGTCGTGGCAGATGGCCGCTCACACTGAGCCTGGTTCTGGTTCTGCTGGAGGTTTCTTCCTGTTAAAAGGGAGTTTTTCCTCTCCACTGTCGCTACATGCATGCTCAGTATGAGGGATTGCTGCAAAGTCAACGCCAGTGACTGTCCACTGTCTCTACATGTTCATCCAGGAGGAGTGAATGCTGCAAGTCACTGACTGGATGCAATCTGCTGGGTTTCCTTAGATAGAAAAACTTTTTATCCAATTTGAATAAATAACAGAATCTGGCTGCACTGTTCAATGATTAGGATTAATTGTAATGCATGTACCTGACTTTTGTGAAGTGCCTTGAGACGACATGTGTTGTGAATTGGCGCTATATAAATAAACTGAATTGAATTGAATTTTATTTGGAGGAGGTGACACGAGGAGGGTGTCATGAACATGACATGAATCTGTTTCATGAGCATTAATGACTCTTTTAACATTAATAACTCTTTTAATGGTCACGTCTGCATCCCAAACAGTGCCAGCTTTGCACCCTCATCATACCATGGGACCAGTACATTTAACCGTCTATCCATACCAGCGAAGGCTTCATCGACGTTGAGTGAAAACATGCCAGTCTTTAGATTTCAGACAGATGTTTTAAATCTCTGGAGAGATACCGTGTGACGACAGCTGACAGGAGGGTGAGGGCGACTTGATCCTCCACTAACTTCTTCCATAAGCTGACGAGTGAAGGAGTGATGGGAAAGGAAAAATCAAGCTCAGCAACGAAGGAGCTTGGAAGAGCAGCGATACTTCAGGAGGTTTGGTAAAAGCTGACTCAAGTACTGAGTGATTGTTGGATAAGAACATCTGATTTGATTTCTACAAAACGATGTCTTTAGAAACATAAGTGATGCTTTTGGTGTTTTATAGAATAAATAAGGAACAATAATTACTGAATAACAAGGCCAGACAGAACAAACACTGATTATGTTAACATGAAGCTACTGAAGCCAACAATTAATAGAAAAGTTATAGATGTCAGAACAAATATATCCTGTTCACTGCATCTTCATCGGACCTCCAGCTGGCCCAGTAGGCAGTAAAACAGCATCAGAACCAAGAAGCTGCTGTACATGAAGGAAGTCACATTTAAACAGAAACTGTGTTTCTGTGTCTGGTTCATATTTGTTTAAAACATCCTTGATCTTCATCGAATTAAGTTACTAGAGGAGGTAGTGTAGCCAGAAATTATATTCAAGTCAGAGAAGAGGTACTTCAAAATAATATTACTCTACTAGAAGTAAACAGTTCAGTAAAACTACTCCTATAAGTATTTTCCCTTCAAAGTTACTGAAGTAACTTTGTCTGTGCTCAAAGCAGACGTCTGCCGGACATGACCCACAAAGCCCAATTTTTAATGCCGTCTGCAGTGTCACACCACTGGTACTAGTACGCAACTAGTACACGCAACGTCACTGCCCCTCTCTGCGCCGCACTGACAGGCGTATTCCTCGTCCCTAGTCTGGTTTAATGGCCTTAAATACCAGCTTCATTCTTTGTGTTTTTCCAAGGTTACAAAGCAAATTAGCTGCTCCTCCTCTTCCATAAAGCTTGGCAAAACTTTTGGGGAAAGCCCTCCAAAATGTAAAAAAACTGGTCCCCCAGCTATCATCTGCTTTTTTACTGTCGGCCCCCCCCCGAAAAACTGTAACTAGTTACTGCCAGCCTTAATAACCGAAACTAGTTACTGTCCACCTGAGTACCCAAACCAAGTCACTCCCAGCCTAAATTTAACCGAAAACTAGTTACGGGTCCCCCTAAAAAACCCAACTATTCCTGCCACCGAAAAACCCAAAAACTATTTTACGGGTCCACCTGGAAAACCCAAAACAAGTCACTCCCAAAGCCTGAAACCCCGAAATTTAGCTACTGTCCACCTGAGTAACCCTAACTAGTCACTGCCAGCCTGAATAACCGAAACTAGTTACTGTCCACCTGAGTAACCCTAACTAGTCACTGCCAGCCTGAATAACCGAAACTAGTTACTGTCCACCTGAATAACCCTAACTAGTTACTGCCAGCCTGAATAACTATAACTAGTTACTACCAGCCTGAATAACCGAAACTAGTTACTGTCCACCTAAGTAACCTTAACTAGTTACTACCAGCCTGAATAACTGTAACTAGTGTTGAGAATTAAAATCATGTACTTTCATGCTATTAGTTCAGTTCACATGTATAACCATAAAACTGGGACACAACATGTATTGTGAGCCGGGAGGGAGGGAAATCAGAGGTACAAGGGGAAAAGTCCGGGTGCAACAAGGGTGAAAAAGGGGGGCAGGAGGGGTTTTCCCGCGCGCAATTTGTAAAAAGCTTGGTTGTTTGGGCATAAAGCAATAAATGTCAAATTTTTGGGGATGGGAATTACCCAGCCCTGGGGGGGTTTTGGTAATTTAGAGCACCAGCTGCATAATGGGGAGGGTCAGCCCCTTTTTTGTAATGGTATAAAAAGTACTTTGGGATCTAGATGAGGTAGATCACCCCGGTTTACCCACCGTATATTTGGGTGCTGATCGAGTCTTTCCCAAAAAAGGGCCCTTTGGGGAAATCTTTCTTTTTTTCTCTGTATCATTCTTTTTTGTTGGGAAAATGTTTAGGGGAAATTAAATTGGGCTTATCATTTACCAAAATTAAAACCCTTTTGTTAATCTTAATTTTTCCCGCTCTTCATCTGTTCTTTCTCACACTTTCGACTGGGGTGTTGGGGGTGCCCTAATTTATTATGGTGGACTTATTGTCCCTAAACCCACTTTTTTACTGCCCAAAACCTGAGTAACCTTAACTACTTCTCCCGGGGCCTAAAATAACCATAATATTTTACTGTCCACCTAAATAACTTAACTATTTTACTGTCAGCATGAAAAACTGTAACTAGTTACTGCCAGCCTGAATAAATAACTAGTTACAACCAGCCTGAATAACCAAAACTAGTTACTGTCCACCTGAGTAACCTTAACTACTTACTACCAGCCTGAATAACCATAACTAGTTACTGTCCACCTGAGTAACTATAACTAGTTACTGTCAGCATGAAAAACTGTAACTAGTTACTGCCAGCCTGAATAAATAACTAGTTACAACCACCTAATTTAAACCCAAAAACTATTTTTAACGTCCCCTGAGTAACCGTAACTAGTTACTGCCAGGTGAATAACTACAACTAGTTACTGCCAGCCTGAATAACTAACTATTTTAACTCCCAAAGCCTGAATAAACCATAACTATTTTACTGCCCCCTTTATTTAAAAACCTTAACTATTTACGTCACCCTGAATAATTGAAAACTATTTACTCCCAAAAGCCTGAGTCCTTAACTAGTTGCTGTCGGGCCCTGAATAATAAACTACTTACTCCCCCCAGCCTGAAAAAACCCCGAAAATATTTTACTGTCCACCTAAGTAACCTTAACTAGTTACTACCAGCCTGAATAACCGAAACTAGTTACTGTCCACCTGAGTAACCTTAACAAGTTACTGTCAGCCTGAATAACTGTAACTATTTTTTCTAAAAAAAAAAACCTAAAGGAAAAACTGTAACTATTTTACGTCACCGGGAAAAAACTGTAACTAGTTACTGTCCACCTTAGTAACCTTAACAAGTTACTGCCAGCCTGAATAACTGTAACTAGTTACTGTCCACCTGAGTAACCGTAACTAGTTACTGCCAGGCTGAATAACTATAACTAGTTACTGCCAGCCTGAATAACTAACTAGTTACTACCAGCCTGAATAACTATAACTAGTTACTGTCCACCTGAGTAACCTTAACTAGTTACTGTCAGCCTGAATAACTGTAACTAGTTACTGCCAGCCTGAGTAACCTTAACTAGTTGCTGTCAGGCTGAATAACTAGAACTACTTACTACCAGCCTGAATAACCGAAACTATTTCTGCCCCACCTAAAAACCCTTTAATTTTTTTTATTTCCCAGCCTGAAAAACCGAAACTGTTACTGTCCCCCTTTAAAAGGTACCTTAAAAAGGGTTACGGGCCAGCCTGAATAACGAAACCTAGTTACTGTCCACCTTAGTAACCTTAACTAGTTGCTGCCAGCCTGAATAACTGTAACTAGTCGCTCTTTTTTCCACCCTGTTGGGCATTAATTTTCAAAAGGTACGTTTAAAGCAAAAACAGCTCTACCCATCACCATGACAACAGGGAAACATGGTGGTGGCAGCATTATGTTCTGGGGCAACATTTCTTCAAATGGAACTAGAATTTTTAATCCAGATTGGAAAAATCATAAACAGTTCTAAATAGCAGTCAGTTCTGACCCAAAACATTCAGGTGTCTGATAGAAAGATGGAGATAATATTCTGTTCAAGCTTGATCCAGATCAACTGAAGAATGACTTGAGGAAAACTAAAGTTTGGAAACGGTCACGCCAGAGTCCAGAACGTTTCACTAAACTCTATGACCCAAATGCTAAGGTTCAGTTCTGCCACAATTCTATCCGCTCCTTCTGCCCAGCTTTCCTCCATGGTTCTAAGACATTCAGCTCTTCGGCTCACTCTGGACCATCATAGTTTCGCTCTAAACCCAATTCAAGATCCACTTCCAAACCCACCTGTTCAGACTTGCCGATCCCACAGGATCACTACATCCTAACCACCACTGTGCTTCTGCCACATTTGTCTAGTTTCATCCGCCTGTTCCATATTAGAATTTGATCTGTTGCTTCTATGTGTCCTTCATAGTGTGAGCTTGAGAGTCTTTAAAGGCGTCAATAAATCAAATGTATTAATATTATTATTATTCTCTGTGGGCTCACCTGAAGAGGACCATGGACAGAGATGTCCTGATGATTCGAGACGTCTGGAGACCTTCTGCAGGTAGAATGGACACGTTACCAAGTCAGGATGTCAGATGCTGACAGACTCCTGGATCTAAAGCTGCTTCAGTCCAGAGTTAGTTGAAGGGTTTGGACCCTAACAGAACCAGGTCACTGAACCTTCTTCCTATGTTTCCCTCTAACAGAATAACTAGTCCATGCATTTGTTACTTCAAGGCTGGACTATTGTAATTCTTTACTATCAGCATGTCCACAAAATGCAGTTAAAAGCCTTCAGCTGATTCAAAATGCTGCAGCAAGAGTTCTGATGAAAAATTAAAAAGAGGAATCATATTTCCCCTACTTTAGCTTCCCCTTCATTGGCTCCCTGTTAATCCAGAATAGAATTTTTAAAAATTCTCCTCCTCACTTATAAAGCCCCTTAATGATTTAGCTCCATCATACATCAGAGATCTGATTGTTCCATACGTTCCTAACAGAGCCCCTTCGTTCTCAGACTGCAGGTTTTCCCCGGTGGTTCCTAGAGTTCCCCTAGAAGTAGAATGGGAGGCAGATCCTTTAGTTTTCAGGCTCCTCTCCTGTGGAACCAGCTCCCAGTTTTAGTCCGTGAGGCGGACACCCTGTCTACTTTTAAGGCTAGGCTTAAAACTTTCCTTTTTGATAAAGCTTATAGTTAGAGTGGCTTAGGTTATCCTGAGCTATCTCTGTAGTTATGCTGCTATAGCTTAGGCTGCTGGAGGACAAAAATGATCACTTTCACCCTCTTCGCTAACTTTCTCACACTACTCTTCAATTTTCATTATTTGCTTTTTATTTCAGCTTTTAACTTTGTTCTCTCTCTTTTCTCTTCCTAGAAGCTACACCTGTCCTGACTCTTTGTCTACCTGTAACACCTTTCTGGAGAGGGGCATCTTCCAAGCTTCTGCTGGCAACAACTTAATGCTCACCCTCTACCGATGATCCACATGGCCCTGTCTTTCAGTGTTTAACCCTTTCTCTCTCCTAGACATAGCTACTGACTGAGCTTCTACTGTAACTAACTCTATGTGCTCTCTTCAGACTCTAAACTTGAAAACTGGCTCAGAGTTTATCTGTTCTTTCTTTCTAGGTGAAACGACTAAAGGAGCTACATCCATTAAACATTTACCTTTTCCTTCCCATAGAAAGTACTCCTGGATCAGTGCTTCTTTGTTCTCTTTGTGTCTCTGCTCTGTTCTCTCTAACCCCCAGTCGGTCGTGGCAGATGGCCGCTCACACTGAGCCTGGTTCTGGTTCTGCTGGAGGTTTCTTCCTGTTAAAAGGGAGTTTTCCTCTCCACTGTCGCTACATGCATGCTCAGTATGAGGGATTGCTGCAAAGTCAACGCCAGTGACTGTCCACTGTCTCTACATGTTCATCCAGGAGGAGTGAATGCTGCAAGTCACTGACTGGATGCAATCTGCTGGGTTTCCTTAGATAGAAAAACTTTTTGTCCAATTTGAATAAATAACAGAATCTGACTGCACTGTTCAATGATTCAGATTAATTGTAATGCATGAACCTGACTTTTGTGAAGTGCCTTGAGACGACATGTGTTGTGAATTGGCGCTATATAAATAAACTGAATTGAATTGAATTGAATTGAAATGATTGAATTAACATTAAAAGTAGAAAGGGTTCTGAGAAAAACTGAATACCATCACCATCTGGACTGAGCTGAACCAACCCTGCTGGACTCTGACTGGGTCACTGTTGTTCTGCAGCATTAATATTTCATGGCCCAATAACACCAGAACCAGACTGATCCAAAGTTAGTTTTATTAAACACAGATAGAGTTCTGCTGAAAATACCAAAATAAGTCAATAAATAGAACCATGATCCTAAGTTCTGATCCAGTTCTTCTGATCCAGTTCTCCTCCTTCCTGTGACCTGGTGCAGGTCAACAGCACTCAAGATTTTCTGAAGTTCTAAAAGCGGTTTTCTTTAGACTTTGTCCAATTTTTTACCCAGTCCATTTCCAAAGACCATTTTTATCTCTGACCTTGGAATGATTGAGGATCTGGACTGAAGGACTCTCAGAACCGGATCAGGACTTTTGGATCAGTACTGTGTGGTGCGTTCAGGCGGCTCGGGGGCTGTAGTACGGCAGAGATCTGACGAAGGAGTCCAGTCTGGTGCCGAACAGCTCGCTGTCCAGCGTCTGGGAGGACGGACACAGGGGGTTCTTCACGACCAGCTCCACATACAGCTGAAACAGAGACAGGACACTCAGACAGAACCAATACCAGAACTCAGCAGGTTCTGTTCCTGCCATCAGAGTTAAAACGATGGTTCTGAGAACCTGATCCAGACACAATGAGGTACTGGTCTGAATGTTAAAGCTGGTTTCTCAGGAGGACACTTTCATACATGATGTTATCTTGATGAGGAGATCAATGATGATGACCACAGATTTAAGCTGAGAACATCTCATCAGATCATCCATCACTGATCAGCACTGATTACTGACGCAGATCATCTCCAGGAGTCATGAAGGTTGACCAATGAAGGACAGACCTTCTCATTTTATCACCATAGTCTTCTGGAGCTTCTAGATTTCTCTGCGTAAACCAGCTTCTAAAGAAAGTTCTACAGACCAACGAACGTTTCTGAGCAGGTTTTAACTGGTCCGTTTTCACACCTTATGCCACTGACATATAATGACGATAACATGAAGAACATCACAGCTCAGCTATTCATGACTAATCTAAGAGTTACAGCTACAGGTTGTAGAGATGGAACCTCTTCTGTCAGGATTATCTGAGCAAACATCACTTATTAGTTCACCTCATCACCATCATCATTTCATTGTGATGAAGACAGCTATTAGCAGCAGAAACAACCATCATATTCTAACTGATCACACAGAATCTGTTCTGTTCTTCAGAAACTGCTTTAATCAGCCGTACATGTATTTCATACTTTTATTGTGAAAGTCCAAAGGAAGAAGTGTCTCATTTCATCAGTGGAAACAGACCTTCTGCTGATGGTCCAACCAACCTGCCAAGCTGGTCACCAGTTAAACTCATCAGACTTAAAAACTGCAGCTTTGACCCTTGTCAGCCTCCGTACTCTGCAGCTCCACATGTCCCAGATCTTTATAAGGAGATCTGAACCACAGCTTCCTGTCTGCTCCCTCACTCAGCTGAACAAATCAAAATGTTTGTGTTTTTAGAGTCAGGTCAGCAGCCTTTGAATCGAACTTCTGCTTTATAGCTGGAACATTCTGAATAAAAACCCTGTAGTCCTGTGTGTGTGTGTGTGTGTGTGTGTGTCTTACGTTGCTGTATATGTGCTGCAGGGTCTCTCTGGCGTTGCTCACTGACAGATCTGTGTTCATCACAAACTTCAGTCCGCTTGGCGTCTCGTAATAATGGAGGCGATACTTACTGGTCTGGAAGGACAGGAAGCCGTCCTTCCTGAGTCAAACAGAGACGCTAAGGACCACAGGCTGACAGGTGGGGACACAAACAGGTAGACAGGCTGACAGGTGGGGACGCAAACAGGTAAACAGGCTGACAGGTGGGGACACAAACAGGTAGACAGGCTGACAGGTGGGGGCGCAAACAGGTAGACAGGCTGACAGGTGGGGGCGCAAACAGGTAAACAGGCTGACAGGTGGGGGCACAAACAGGTAAACAGGCTGACAGGTGGGGGAACAAACAGGTAGACCGGCTGACAGGTGGGGACGCAAACAGGTACACAGGCTGACAGGTGGGGGAACAAACAGGTAGACCGGCTGACAGGTGGGGACGCAAACAGGTAGACAGGCTGACAGGTGGGGGCGCAAACAGGTAAACAGGCTGACAGGTGGGGGCACAAACAGGTAAACAGGCTGACAGGTGGGGGCACAAACAGGAAACAGGTGACGGTGGGGCGCAAACAGGTAGACAGGGCTGACCAGGTGTTGGGCGCAAACAGGTAACGGGCTGACAGGGGGGGGCCCACAAACAGGTAACAGGCTGACAGGTGGGGCAAAACAGGTAGAGAGGGGGACGGGGTGGGACGCAAACAGGTACACAGGTGGACAGGTGGGGAACAAACAGGTGGGACCGGTTGACAGGTGGGGACGCAAACAGGTAGACCGGCTGACAGGTGGGACGCAAACAGGTAGACAGGCTGAAGGGGGGCGAAAAACAGGCTAGACCGGCGCAGGTGGGGGAACCCAAAAACAGGTACACAGGCTGACAGGTGGGGACGCAAACAGGTAAACAGGCTGACAGGTGGGGGTACAAACAGGTAAACAGGCTGACAGGTGGGGCACAAAACAGGTAAACAGGCTGACAGGTGGGGACACAAACAGGTAAACAGGCTGACAGGTGGGGGACAAACAGGTAGACCGGCTGACAGGTGGGGACACAAACAGGTAAACAGGCTGACAGGTGGGGGCACAAACAGGTAAACAGGCTGACAGGTGGGGACACAAACAGGTAAACAGGCTGACAGGTGGGGACACAAACAGGTAAATCTGCAGGTTTCAAAGGATACATGTCCTGAGGAGACATCTTGCTGACAAAAGATCTGATGGAGAACAACATGCCGTACATCAGCTTAAACTCCTGCAGACACAAACACACAGAAGCTGTTTACTGGCTGTTTGTTTACTCGTTTGTTTGTTTATTTCTGTGTGTGACGTCACCTCATCCTTAGAGATCCCTGCCTGTTTCTTCCGGTTCCACTCATTATAAAACAAACAGCTCCCGTTACGGTCAAATATGTACAGATTATGAACAGTCATCTAAGGCACAGACAGAAAGATTTACTGATAAACAGTCTAATCAATCAATCAATCAATCAACCAATCAATTTGAGCTGGTAAAGACTCAATATGCGCCGAATCAAAGATCAGCTTCTATATAATTGGAATAGTTATAACAGTTTATTCTAACCCGTCACTGCAGGGTTTTCTTTAAAGTTTTAAATGCTACAGTTTCAAAAATATGGTTTTTAAATGGAGTCTGGTTCACTGCAGCGATCAGATGGCGTTTAAAGGTCAAAAAATAAAAAAATTAAACCCCAGGTTTCAAACTAAACCTACAGCCATATACATTCTGAAACCAAATTATAGGAAATAATTAAAAAATAAACCTAAAAATTACAATAATCAGATGAATTTAAATCGGTGACTGTGTTTACCTTCTCCTGCAGTCTCCGTCAGGACCTCACTGCACAGCTGTTCGCTTACATGCCAGACCAAAATCTTTCTGGGTTAGATATGGTAAAAGTTATGGTGGTGTTTTTAATCAGATACTGCGAAAATATATTTTGAATCGTGAAGTGTTTTTCGCTGTTTTATTTTAGAGGTTTCCGACTCAGTGCCTGCTTAAAATGAAATATAATCCGGCGGTATTCACGGACACCTCGTCCACTCATTGTTGAGCAGACAGAGACAAAAATGGCGGCCGCAGCATCTATGATGCGGATCTTTGGGCAGCAGATTTCTATTAATAACGATCTGGTTCCGGACTGGACAAGAGAGGAAGTCAGCACTGGGGTAGGTACCGGGCCAGTGGAGCCGGATCGGTTTGAGTTGGGTTTGGTTCGGTTCTTGGTCAGATCGTTTGAAGTCAGAAGGTGTGGCAGAATGAGACAGCAGATCTGCTGCAGCTAGCTATGGTTAACGTTAGCTCCTGCTGTTTGATTAAAGACTACACGGTGAAGCCCCGAACCCGTCTGGGAGCAGAATTTGGTGGGTCTGATCCAGATATCGGTAGGGGTGGCTCATGTTCATGTGTCCATTATCGGACAAATATGGTTAAATCAGGTTTGCTTGATGATCAACTTATGAAATTCATCCGTCCAGCATCATCTATTCATCCATCCACCCATACATTCATTCATCCATCCATCCACCCATACATTCATTCATCCACCCATCATCAAATTAAGGCTCAGATGGTGTTAAATAGATTTTGTCCGATGATGGATGCCCGATATTGTGGCTGTCTGTCACAATTGGTGATGGGTTGTCGGATAATGACCTGACCAGGTGAAGGTGACCTGCACCACCTTCAGAGGAGAAGAACCTGAAGGAACAACAAAGCTGGTGTCTGGTGAACAAACGAGTCTGATAATGGAATCAGCTTTGAGCATTAAGCAGCAAGAATGCTGAGTTAAATGTGTGTGTGTTTTTCAGACCACCATCATGGCGGTGGAGTATGATGGAGGAGTTGTGATTGGAGCTGACTCTCGGACCACCACAGGGTGAGGACAACAGGAAGGTGTTCACCGTCTGTGGTTAACTGTCTCCAGGTAACCTCACCTGTCTGTGTCTCCTCCTCTCAGAGCTTACATCGCCAACAGAGTGACGGACAAACTGACCCGGATCCACGACAAGATCTACTGCTGCAGGTCAGTTCCACATGGGGCTGGTTCTGGTCCAGGGTTCGTCCTGGTTCTGGTCCAGGGTTCGTCCTGGTTCTGGTCCAGGGTTCGTCCTGGTCCAGGGTTCAGCCTGGTTCTGGTCCAGGGTTCGTCCTGGTCCAGGGTTCAGCCTGGTTCTGGTCCAGGGTTCATACTGGACCTTTCTTGGACTCTCATCTTGTCCTGTTATCAGTACTAATATTACAGTAGTTGTAATCTAGCGCTAGCTTCCAGTTAGCCCAGTCTGAGCCAGCTCTCAGGTTTAACGCGACCTCCAACCTGTGTTCAGCCTGGTTCTGGTCCAGGGTTCATCCTGGTTCTGGTCCAGGGTTCGTCCTGGTCCTGGTCCAGGGTTCATCCTGGACCTTTCTTGGACTCTCATCTTGTCCTGTTATCAGTACTAATATTACAGTAGTTGTAATCTAGCGCTAGTTTCCAGTTATCCCAGTCTGAGCCAGCTCTCAGGTTTAACGCGACCTCCATCCTGGGTTCGTCCTGGTTCTGGTCCAGGGTTCGTCCTGGTTCTGGTCCAGGGTTCGTCCTGGTCCAGGGTTCGTCCTGGTCCTGGTCCAGGGTTCATCCTGGACCTTTTTTTGGACTCTCATCTTGTCCTGTTATCAGTACTAATATTACAGTAGTTGTAATCTAGCGCTAGCTTCCAGTTAGCCCAGTCTGAGCCAGCTCTCAGGTTTAACGCGACCTCCATCCTGGGTTCATCCTGGTTCTGGTCCAGGGTTCATCCTGGTTCTGGTCGGGGGTTCGTCCTGGTCCTGGTCCAGGGTTCGTCCTGGTTCTGGTCCGGGGTTCGTCCTGGTCCAGGGTTCATCCTGGACCTTTCTTGGACTCTCATCTTGTCCTGTTATTAGTACTAATATTACAGTAGTTGTAATCTAGCGCTAGGTTCCAGTTAGCCCAGTCTGAGCCAGCTCTCAGGTTTAACGCGACCTCCATCCTGGGTTCATCCTGGTTCTGGTCCAGGGTTCGTCCTGGTTCTGGTCCAGGGTTCGTCCTGGTCCAGGGTTCAGCCTGGTTCTGGTCCAGGGTTCGTCCTGGTCCAGGCTTCAGCCTGGTTCTGGTCCAGGGTTCGTCCTGGACCTTTCTTGGACTCTCATCTTGTCCTGTTATCAGTACTAATATTACAGTAGTTGTAATCTAGCGCTAGCTTCCAGTTAGCCCAGTCTGAGCCAGCTCTCAGGTTTAACGCGACCTCCGATCGGAGTTATCCTGGTTCCTGGTCCAGGGTTCGTCCTGGTCTGGTCCAGGGTTCATCCTGGTATGGCGGGGTTTCGCTCCTGGTCCAGGGTTCATCCTGGACCTTTCTTGGACTCTCATCTTGTCCTGTTATCAGTACTAATATTACAGTAGTTGTAATCTAGCGCTAGTTTCCAGTTAGCCCATTCTGAGCCAGCTCTCAGGTTTAACGCGACCTCCATCCTGGGTTCGTCCTGGTTCTGGTCCAGGGTTCGTCCTGGTTCTGGTCCAGGGTTCGTCCTGGTTCTGGTCCAGGGTTCGTCCTGGTCCAGGGTTCGTCCTGGTCCTGGTCCAGGGTTCATCCTGGACCTTTTTTTGGACTCTCATCTTGTCCTGTTATCAGTACTAATATTACAGTAGTTGTAATCTAGCGCTAGTGCAGTTAGCCCAATCTGAGCCAGCTCTCAGGTTTAACGCGACCTCCATCCTGGGTTCATCCTGGTTCTGGTCCAGGGTTCGTCTGGTTGGTCCAGGGTCGTCCTCGTCCAGAGTTCGTCCTGTCCTGTCCAGGGTTCAACCTGGACCTTTCTTGGACTCTCATCTTGTCTGTTATCAGTACTAATATAACAGTAGTTGTAATCTAGCGCTAGTTTTCAAGTTAGCCCACGTCTGAGCCAGCTCTCAGTTGTAACGCGACCTCCATCCTGGGTTCGTCCTGGTTCTGGTCCAGGGTTCGTCCTGGTTCTGGTCCAGGGTTCGTCCTGTTCCTGGTCAGGGTTCGTCCTGGACCTCTTGGGACTCTCATCTTGTCCTGTTATCAGTACTAATATTACAGTAGTTGTAATCTAGCGCTAGCTTCCAGTTAGCCCAGTCTGAGCCAGCTCTCAGGTTTAACGCGACCTCCATCCTGGGTTCATCCTGGTTCTGGTCCAGGGTTGTACTCGGTCCTGGTCAGGCGCTCTGTCCTGGTTCCAGGCTTCAGCCTGGTCTGGTCCAGGGTTCGTCCTGGTCCAGGGTTCAGCCTGGTTCTGGTCCAGGGTTCTTCCTGGACCTTTCTTGGACTCTCATCTTGTCCTGTTATCAGTACTAATATTACAGTAGTTGTAATCTAGCGCTAGCTTCCAGTTAGCCCATTCTGAGCCAGCTCTCAGGTTTAACGCGACCTCCATCCTGGGTTCATCCTGGTTCTGGTCCAGGGTTCGTCCTGGTTCTGGTCCAGGGTTCGTCCTGGTCCAGGCTTCAGCCTGGTTCTGGTCCAGGGTTCGTCCTGGACCTTTCTTGGACTCTCATCTTGTCCTGTTATCAGTACTAATATTACAGTAGTTGTAATCTAGCGCTAGCTTCCAGTTAGCCCATTCTGAGCCAGCTCTCAGGTTTAAAGCGACCTCAACCTGTGTTCCCCGCCTGGTTCTGGTTCAGGGTTCGTCCTGTTCTGGTTCAGGCTCCAGGGTTCGTCCTGGTCCTGGTCCAGGGTTCTCCTGGACCTTTCTTGGACTCTCATCTTGTCCTGTTATCAGTACTAATATTACAGTAGTTGTAATCTAGCGCTAGTTTCCAGTTAGCCCAGTCTGAGCCACCTCTCAGGTTTAACGCGACCCTCATCCTGGGTTCGTCCTGGTTTTTGGGCCAGGGTCATCTGGTCTGGGTCAGGGTTCGTCCTGGTCCAGGGTTCATCCTGGACCTTCTTGGACTCTCATCTTGTCCTGGTTATCAGTACTAATATTACAGTAGTTGTAATCTAGCGCTAGCTTCCAGTTAGCCCAGTCTGAGCCAGCTCTCAGGTTTAACGCGACTCCATCCTGGATCAGCCCTGGGTTCTGGTCCAGGGTTCGTCCCTGTTCTGGTCCAGGGTTCAGCCTGGGTCTGGTCCAGGGTTCATCCTGGACCTTTCCTTGGACTCTCATCTTGTCCTGTTATCAGTACTAATATTACAGTAGTTGTAATCTAGCGCTAGCTTCCAGTTAGCCCAGTCTGAGCCAGCTCTCAAGTTTAACGCGACCTCCATCCTGGGTTTCGCTTCCTGGTTCTTGTTCCAGGGTTCATCCTGGTTCGGGGTCGAGGGTTCGTCCTGGTCCTGGTCCAGGGTTCAACATCCTGGACCTTTCTTGGACTCTCATCTTGTCCTGTTATCAGTACTAATATTACAGTAGTTGTAATCTAGCGCTAGCTTTCAGTTAGCCCAGTCTGAGCCAGCTCTCAGGTTTAACGCGACCTCCATCCTGGGTTCGTCGTGGTTCTGGTCCAGGGTTCATCCTGGTTTCGTGACCGACGGGGTTCGTCCTGGTCTGGTCCACGGTGCTTCAACCTGGACCTTCTTGGACTCTCATCTTGTCCTATGTTATCAGTACTAATATTACAGTAGTTGTAATCTAGTGCTAGCTTCCAGTTAGCCCAGTCTGAGCCAGCTCTCAGGTTAACGCGGACGCCATCCTGGGTTCGTCTGGGTTCTTGTCCAGGGTTCGTCCTGGTTCTGGTCCGGGGTTCGTCCTGGTCCAGGGTGTTCATCCTGGACCTTTCTTGGACTCTCATCTTGTCCTGTTATCAGTACTAATTTTACAGGGTGTTGTAATCTAGCGCTATTTCCAGTTAGCCCAGTCTGAGCCAGCTCTCAGGTTTAACGCGACCTCCATCCTGGGTTCATCCTGTTTCTGGTTCCGGGTTTCATCCTGGTTCTGGTCCGGGGGTTTTCGTCTTGGTCCAGGGTTCATCCTGGACCCCTTTCTTGGACTCTCATCTTGTCCTGTTTTTAGTACTAATATTACAGTAGTTTGTAATCTAGCGCTAGTTTCCAGTTAGCCCAGTCTGAGCCAGCTCTCAGGTTTTAACGCGACCTCCATCCTGGGTTCGTCCTGGTTCTGGTCCCGGGGGTTCATCCTGGTCCTGGTCGGGGGTTCGTCCGGGTTCTGGTCCAGGGTTCAACCTGGACCTTTTTTGGGGACTCTCATCTTGTCCTGTTATCAGTACTAATATTACAGTAGTTGTAATCTAGCGCTAGCTTCCAGTTAGCCCAGTCTGAGCCAGCTCTCAGGTTAAACGCGACCTCCATCCTGGGTTTCAGCGGGGTTCGGGCCCGGGGGGTTCGTCCTGGCCCAGGGTTCAGCCTGGTTCTGGTTCAGGGTTTCGTCCTGGTCCGGGGTTCACCCTTTTTTTTGGGTTTTTTCCCCGGGGGTTCGTCCCCCCTTTCTTGGACTCTCATCTTGTCCTTTATCAGTACTAATATTACAGTAGTTGTAATCTAGCGCTAGTTTTCCGTTAGCCCATTCTGAGCCAGCTCTCAGTTTTAACGCGACCTCCATCCGGGGTTCATCCGGGTTTTGGTTTCCAGGTTCGTCCTGGTTTGGTCCGGGGGTTCGCCTGGTCCTGGTCCAGGGTTTTCATTACTGGACCTTTCTTGGACTCTCATCTTGTCCTGTTTTATCAGTACTAATATTACAGTAGTTTGTAATCTAGCGCTAGTTTCCCAGTTATCCCCAGTCTGAGCCAGCTCTCAGGTTTAACGCGACCCCCATCCGGGGTTCGTCCTGGTTCTGGTCCGGGTTCGTCCTGGTTTGGGGTCCAGGGTTCGTCCTGGTCCGGGGTTTTCGTCCGGCCCTGGTCCAGGGTTCATCGGGACCTTTTTTTTTGGACTCTCATCTTTGTCCTGTTTCAGTACTAATATTACAGTAGTTTAATCTAGCGCTAGCTTCCAGTTAGCCCTTCTGAGCCAGCTCTCAGGTTTCCAGGGCCAACCTCCATCCTGGGTTTTCGTCCTGGTTTTTCCTTGTCCGGGGTTTTTTTCGTCCTGGTTCTGGCCCGGGGGTTCATCCTGGACCTTTTTTGGACTCTCATCTTGTCCTGTTATCAGTACTAATATTACAGTAGTTGTAATCTAGCGCTAGCTTCCCATTAGGCCCAGTCTGAGCCAGCTCTCAGGTTTTAACGCGACCCCCAAACCTGTTTTCATCCTGGTTCTGGTCAGGGTTCATCCTGGTTCTGGCCAGGGTTCGTCCTGGTCCTGGTCCGGGGTTTCTCCTGGACCTTTCTTGGACTCTCATCTTGTCCTTTTTATCAGTACTAATATTACAGTAGTTGTAATCTAGCGCTAGTTTCCAGTTAGCCCATTCTGAGCCAGCTCTCAGGTTTAAACGCGACCGCCATCCTGGGGTTTAAACCGGTTCTGGTCCAGGGGTTTCATCCTGGTTGGGGTCCGGGGTTCGTCCGGTCCTGGTCCAGGGTTTTAAACCTGGCCCTTTTTTTTGGACTCTCATCTTTTTCCTGTTAAAAAGTACTAATATTACAGTAGTTGTAATCTAGCGCTAGTTTTTCCAGTTAGCCCAGTCTGAGCCAGCTCTCAGGTTTAACGCGACCTCCATCCTGGGTTCGTCGTGGTTCTGGTCCAGGGTTCATCCTGGTTCTGGTCCGGGGTTCGTCCTGGTCCTGGTCCACGGCTCAACCTGGACCTTTTTGGACTCTCATCTTGTCCTGTTATCAGTACTAATATTACAAGTAGTTGTAATCTAGCGCTAGCTTCCAGTTAGCCCATTCTGAGCCAGCTCTCAGGTTTAACGCGACCTCCATCCTGGGTTTCCATCTGGTTTTGTCCGGGGTTTTCGTCCTGGTTTTCCGGCCCAAAGGGTTCATCCTGGACCCTTTTTTGGGGACTCTCATCTTGTCCTGTTATTAGTACTAATATTACAGTAGTTGTAAATCTAGCGCTAGCTTCCAGTTAGCCCAGTCTGAGCCAGCTCTCAGGTTTAACGCGACCTCCATCCTGGGTTGTCCTGGTTCTTGTCCAGGGTTCTTCCTGGTTCTGGTCCGGGGTTCGTCCTGGTCCAGGGTTCATCCTGGACCTTTCTTGGACTCTCATCTTGTCCTGTTATCAGTACTAATATTACAGTAGTTGTAATCTAGCGCTAGCTTCCAGTTAGCCCAGTCTGAGCCAGCTCTCAGGTTTTAACGCGACCCCCAAACGGGGGTTCATCCTGGTTCTGGTCCAGGGGTTCCCCCCGGGTTCTGGTCGGGGGTTGGGGTCCTGGTCCTGGTCCAGGGTTCAACCTGGACCTTTCTTGGACTCTCATCTTGTCCTGTTATCAGTACTAATATTACAGTAGTTGTAATCTAGTGCTAGCTTGCAGTTAGCCCAGTCTGAGCCAGCTTAAAGTTTTAACGCGACCTCCCACCGGGGGTTCGTCCTGGTTTTTGGCCCGGGGGTTCATCCTGGTTCTGGTCCGGGGTTCGTCCTGGTCCTGGTCCACGGTTCAACCTGGACCTTTCTTGGACTCTCATCTTGTCCTGTTATCAGTACTAATATTACAGTAGTTGTAATCTAGCGCTAGCTTGCAGTTAGCCCAGTCTGAGCCAGCTCTCAGGTTTAACGCGACCTCCCCCGGGTTCGTCCTGGTTCTTGTCCAGGGTTCGTCCTGGTTCCGGTCCGGGGTTTCCCGTCCTGGTCCAGGGGTTCATCCTGGACCTTTCTGGACTCTCATCTTGTCCTGTTATAAGTACTAATATTACAGTATTTGTAATCTAGCGCTAGTTTCCAGTTAGCCCAGTCTGAGCCAGCTCTCAGGTTTTTTAACGCGACCTCCATCCGGGGTTTCCCATCCGGGTTTTCGGGCCCCCGGGGGTTTTCACCCGGCCCCTTCTTTCTTTTCCCCCTTAACATTTTTTTTGTTTTTTCCCCCTTTTTTTTTTTTTTTTTTCCTTTTCTTCCCCCCCCCCCCCCCCCCCCCTGTTTTTTTTCCCTCCCCCCCCCCCCCACCCCCCCCCTCCCCCCCCCCCCCCCTCTTTCTTTTTTTTTTTGTTGAGGGGGCTCAGTGTGACTTTCAGGTAATGAACGAAGCAGGCCGATGGTTCTGGACTCAACAAACAGCCAGTCCGGCCCAGCTGTGTGCATAGTCGCCACTTGTCGTCTAGTTTAGACTCCTCCTCAGCTGAGGTGGATCAGGCAGCGCTTGGATGGAACCCAACAGAAACAAATCTTCTTGATTTTAGATCAGATGTGAAGTTCTGGGACTTTATTCATCTTTTTAACAGACGTGTTTTTCTAAATGTCTTCTTTCCTGAGCTTCTGGGCTATTCAGGAAACATCTGGAGCTTCAGCCCCAGAGGTCCAGGTCTACCGACCCACCTGGTCCTGTGTGTACAGTGACCTAGAGTCTTAGAATCAGGATCACTGATTCATTGACCAGGAGACCAAGACCTCGGACTTCATCTGGAACTCAGATCTTCTCAGCAACCTGCTGCTTCTCTGCTACCTTGTTCTTCAGAACATTTAGATGTGGATCTCTGCTCTTCACTGGTCTCTGTCCACCATCTGACGTGATTCAGACATTTCCTACCTGCTTGTTTTGGTCTGTGGAGAAGAACCTTTCAGGTGGGATATTAACTCTGGTCCATCGGGCTAAAGGTCTGGTTCAGAACCGGTCTGGCGGGTCGTAGCTCCTCTGTGGTAGAAACCTTGTAATTATCTTCAGCTTTTCAGAGGTCAGAAGAAGGTTTGACCTCGTTAGCTCCAGTTAGCTTGATGTTCTTCCATGGATGGAACCGCGTCATAAAGTTCCTCATACGTGTTTCCTTCTAGTTGAACATGCTGGGGCGGTCCAGGACCTGTTCTCTTTGGTCCAGAAGGTCCAGGATGTGTTTGGTTCTGGAGGCCCGGTCTCCTGCTGTAGATGTTTCCATGTTCCAGGACACCAGATCTCCACTGATGACTGAGCATCAATCCCCTGAAGCAGAGGAACTTCTAGACCATGCAGGACACCGGGCCTCCAGAACCGACCTTGGACACCCGGGCCATAAACTGTCCTGGTGCCGCATTTATGGACCTCAGAGTTCCACCTTCTGTTCCTCTAACTTCAGTCATTGATGACCAGAATATTCTGACTAAATCCAGCAAACTGAGAGAGTCTGGTTCTGAACCCAACCGGCACCAGGGCTGCATGATGGCTGATTTTATCTGTTAGGAATCATCTCCATGACGACCCGTCTGTAGGATCTGGGTCTAAGCTCTGGATCAGAACCATTAAAGACATGAAGGCAGTGAAAGTCCATTAAACCAGATAATGCAGGACTCTTCAGATGTCCCACCAGACGGTTCTGGTTGATTGCTGTTTGATAGATTCTGCTGCTCCGCTTTGGACCCAAACAGCTTCTGCTGCTTCCATCAGTCACATGGTCTCAGTGGGTCTCGGCTCTCCTTGTTGGACCAGAACAGGGTGCGACCCGGCTGATGTACCGTTTAAAACCATGCGCCAACCCCTCCCACTCTGTGCAGCAGCTGACCCGGCTGTGCTCCGGGTTACTTTGGACTCAGATTCTTGTGACTCCATTGGTTCGACCTGATTCCTGTTCTGGAATGCACAGAAGGGTCCTCTGAACCCCAGTCAGAACCGAACCAAACATCCTCTGATCCATGTTGTTCTCACAATAAGGGACCATTTTACTGACGAGGTCCCATCAGAACCTTCAGGATGTTCCCACAGTTAGCAGCTCCTCATTAATCCTTCTGGTCCATGTTCTGGTTCTACCCGGACTCTGTCTGTGTTTCAGGTCTGGATCTGCTGCAGACACTCAGGCCATCGCTGAGGTGGTCTCCTACCAGCTGGGCTTCCACAGGTACTGACTGGGTTTGATGCTCAGCCTCGGGGTTCTGACCGGGTTCTCTAACTGTGGTTCTGTCCCCCCTCCCCGCAGCATCGAGCTGGATGAGCCCCCCCTGGTGGAGACGGCAGCCAACCTGTTCAGAGCCAGCTGCTACCGCTACAGAGAGGAGCTGATGGCGGGGATCCTGGTGGCCGGCTGGGACCGCAGGAAAGGAGGACAGGTGGGTTTCACAGGTACGTCCAGGTGAGATCGCCTGCTTCTGGCCCCGTCTGACTCCACCTGTGTCTCCACCAGGTGTACTGCGTTCCTATTGGTGGGATGTTGGTCCGTCAGCCTGTGGCGGTGGGCGGCAGCGGCAGCACCTACGTCTACGGTTTCATGGACTCCAACTACAAACCAGGACTGAACAAGGACCAGTGTCTGGAGCTCACTACGTCAGGTAAAACCCTGCTGCAAGGCATGCTGGGAGCTGTAGTCCTTCACATCTGCTAACTGTGTGCCGGTGTGTGTTCCAGCTCTGTCTCTGGCCATGGAGAGGGACGGCTCCAGCGGTGGCGTCATCAGACTGGCCTCCATCTCTGAGGAGGGGGTGGAGCGTCGGGTTATACTGGGAAACCAGCTGCCCAAGTTCTCCACTCACTGAGCATGCTCAGTTCCTCCGTTTATGATGTGTTAATAAAGGTTTCAGTCCATCAATCAGCTGTCTGTGCCTCATTCTGATCTATGAATCACATGACCGATCAGACTGCAGTTCCCTCAGGGTCCAGCAGGGGGAGACATTCTCACAGATAAACCAGTACTGAGACCCAGTTCCTTAATCCTGAGGATCAGAACCTGTCCTGTTGAGGTATTAACTTCCTGCTAGCTGACAGGAAGTTTAAATCTCAGTCTGACTGAACTGATACCTTCTGGGTTCCCTCAGCTACGGGCCTGGACCCGTGCAGCCTGACCACTGCAACACAGAGGCCTGGATGGGGTGTGAACAGCAGGAAGTGAGGTCACAGAGGTCGATCTTACTCAGGTGGACCTCTGGGTCTGTGTAAACATGATTGTTCTGCATTTAAAACCAGAAATCTGTTTGAATCACAGCTTTAATCCAGTTTGACACTGAATTAAAGTCCAGTTTGTTCCGTTTGGAGCTTTTTCTAAAGATCAATAGTATGAAATCTAAAATTAAAACGGGTCAAAATGTTTTTTTGTTTAAAGGAACTTTTATCTGATCAGGTTCTGGTTTTAAACCAGTTTCTACTCCAGGTAAAATTAATTATATAATTTTATCAGCAGGTCTGATATGAGAAATTTAAAGCTTTATTTTACATTTTCTCCAGTTTTATGAATCTGTCTTCATTCTCAGTCTGAATATAATCTGAGGGTCGCACGGTGGGCACCACAGAAGGTCCAGGTTCTTGGGTTGTTCCTGCATGGAGTTAGCATGTTCTCCCTGTGAATACATGGGTTCTGTCCCGGTTCTCCTGGGTACGAGTGGGTTTGTCCTCTCGTCTCTGGACAGGGGACATCTCCGTGGTGTTCCAGTGGGAAATCACTGCATGTTCCTCTAGATTCAGACTGAATCGTGTCTAAAAGAAGAACAGAGGAGGAAACGCCTGCAGATGTGTTTTCTGCTTCAGGTCAGTCTTTGTTCTGGTTCTGATCCTCAGACTGAGGCAGGTGTGAGGAGGAGGTGGAGCTCCTCCTCCTGTTTCCCAGGCTCAACCTGAGCTTCCTCCTCTTGCCTCGTTCACACCTCCATGAACAAAGAGAGGACACCTGATCCAGCTCTGTTGTCCTCGGAGGAGGAGACTCCTTTGTTCCTGCTGTTTACGGGACTGAAGATGAAGCTCTGAAACCTCCTGCTGCTAGAAGATCACCTGCAGGAGAAACTCAGCTCACATATCTGACCCAGAAAACTGATGGGAAGCTGGAGGTAAAACGGACTGAGCTGAACCGCAGCAGAACAGATCCAACTCCTGATCCAGGGTCCATCAGTCAGAACTGAGACCTTGCAACCAGAAGTCTGTCTGTTCAGGTTTATTTCATCTATGGCTGCTGAGGAGTCAGCTGACCAGCCCTGAGGATTTATCTTCATCTTCATCTTAACTGTATTCAAACAGAAACTTTTAGACTAACTCTTTATGCACTGAGGCTAGAAATGATGAAGAAAATGGTGAAGAAATGCCTGGAGTCTGAGAGCTTTGGTCCCTTCTCCCAGTTCACTCTCCATCATCTGGTTGATGATTGTTGCAGATTATATGGATTTATTTGTTTTCTCGTGGCTTTGATGAGAATAAATGTTGTTTTTGCTGATGAAGTTTTGACTTGACATTTGAAATATGAAGCTGGACATGTTCAGAATAACCACCAGTCAGTTCCTGGGTCTAAGACTCTGGGTGTGCAGAACATAACTACAGTATATACATAGGTGAAGGTTGGTGCAAAGAACAGTGGAAATCACAGCTATCTAACTTTCTACTATTAGCTGATGGCTCAGTATGGACCAGCTTGAAGTAGTTCCTGTCTGGTTGCAGACACGGTGGTGAGCAGAACCTCCAGAGACTCTCCCTCTGCCTCATGGTGGGATGTAGTCACCATGGTTGGGAGCACTCCAGGATAGCTGCTCAGCACCACAGAAATGGGCGCTTGGTTTTTGTCTCACTGCCTTCCCCAAAGGGGAGAGTGGGATCACAAGGACCCCACGTGCTTCCGTGTCTTCCCCAAACGGGGTCCCGCTAGTGTGTTCTTGTCACACTCGGTGCCGCCTGCAGGAATGGTGTGTGTGTGTGTTGTGTTCACGTAAAACCCCTCCTTTGCCCTCGTCACACCCGGGGTCATGGGGTTGGAGGGAGGGATCAGTTGTCGGGGTTAGGCAGGGTAGTGGACAGTCTGTGCGTCCTTCAGCCTGTAAGGCCTCGAACCTCTCGGAAACTGTACATCCGCCCACCTCCTTCGGTGACAGAGGAGGACGACGTGCCGGAAGAGAACCAAGGTTTGGAGAAACAAGCTATAAAAATAAAACCCACCCACTCTCTCTATGCAGTAACTCATACAGTAACACATGCCATATGTTTTAGAAGGCCAGAAACAAGAGAAACTATAATAATAATTACAAAATTATTAAAAGAATTGAAACAAGACAGTAAAGATGAATACAGATCAGTCTCTCAGGTTAAATCTAGCTGGAATGTCCAGGAAGGGAGTCGATGTCCGATCAAACTCCACCAATGTCCCCCAACACTGAATGAAGAATGTTTTCAGGAGTGCAGCATGACGATACTTCGTTGATCCAATGTCTGGAGGTGCAAACAAAGTATTTCTTGCAAGGAAATAATTTCAGGGCCGTAACATCTCCAAGTATCCAAACCTAGGATCAAGATCCAAAGAAAGTCCACAGACCTCTGATGTTATCAGAATGACATTATTCCAGTAGGTTTGCAACTGTTCACAACTCCAGAGCACATGGAGAATATTGGTATTAAAAAAACACCAAAAAGGCTCCCCCCAAACTCATGAGCTGTTTGGGTAAATGGGCCTTTTTGCGTGCTTGAGACTGGAGAAGATCAGGTGCTCCCTTCAGCACTCAATCGGGAAATTTGAAAAAACATGGGGCCCCTTTCTTTCATTTCAAAATGTATAATAATGTTTCAGGCTAATTAACTTTTACTAAAACGTGCTGAGCCCCTGTCAGGGGTAGACATGCAGAACGTGGAGCCACCGGGCAGCGACATGAGGGAATGAATGGGATTACTTTTCTGTATTTTAATGTATTATTTTGGGTTTGTTAAATGAATATTACCGTGTTTTCACAAATTATATGTATAAAAGGAAAAATTTCAATAAAAAGACGGATCTGATGCCATTTCTGACCCAGGTTTGTAATATATCAGCTGCTCTAGGCGCGGGAATGTTGGGGTTGTCTTTAAGTGGTGTGTCAACCAGCAACTGTACGTCGAAATCTAAACTAGAATGTAAGTGATGCAGTGCATTGTAGGTAGTTAATATTAAAGGGTTTGATGTAATTGCAGAAAGTTGCTTTTTTTGAGAACAAGAACGGGATAATTGGTGATGGTATGGATTTAAACTCTTGCTGCTCTATCGAGATCCACCTCACATCATTGCCTTTTGGATAGATCCTCATCCACAGAATGTGAAACTGGGAAGCTAAATAATATATTCTGAAATTTGGAAGGTTTTTAAAACCCTTTGCAAGGGGGGCCGTAAAGCGGGCCGTTTTTTTTGGGGCTCAAAAACATTGGGGCTTTAGCCCAAACCAAATACTAGATTTCAAAAAGGGGAAATTAAGGTAAATTAAAATAAAATAATACAGGCATATTTGGGATCAGTTCCCTTTTCTCGGTGGGTTTTAGCTGAATGTAAATTTTTTGAATCAAAAAAAAAAAGGTTTAAAAATAAATTTAAATTTTTTTTTGTTGTTAGAAACTAAAGAAAAACAAGGAAAACAGGTTTTGGGGCCCGATGAAAAACCATTTTGATGAAGCAAATAAGACAATTTTGAGGTATTTAAAAGAATTTTAATCTGAATTTTTGCTGACAGAAGTTTTCTTAAAAAAGGATTTTACTAGGGCCAGATAAATGAGCTTTTTTGTCATCGACTAAATGACCTTTTTAAACGTATTCCACAATGGTTCCCACTCCTGAGGCTCCTTGTCTTTTTTTCTTTATTTCAAAAAAGGGGAAACTGGTAAAAAAGTTGATTTTCCTAAATTTAGTAGAGGGGTAAAACCCTAAAACAATTTATTTTATAACCCAAAAAGCTTTCAAAAACTTTTTATTAAAATTGTTCTTTTTATGAACTGTTCTCTTTTCAGCCCTTCTTTCCCAATTCGGGAGAAATTTGGCGCTAAAAAAAATTTAAAAGAAATTTTTTTCAACACTTCTTTTTTTTTCTGCATGAGAAATATAAAAATTAGTTCAGTTTTACTATTAAACACTTTGAGAGGGGAAAGGTTGTTAATTTTGGGGTTTTTAAAAAAATTAGCATAGACCTTTATCCGGCCCTTTATCAGCAATTTACGTTTTTAATAACTGTATACATAGAATGTTGTCTCACCTTCATAAACTACCTGTTTAATATTTTTATTTTTTTAATAATATTTATGTGTAATTCAGAAAAAATAAAGGGTTAACAAATCAATGTCCCCCTGTGTTTAATATCTATGTTTTATTTTTTAAATTATCCTGCATTTTTTTAAAGCCAGAGTGCATTTTTAGAATCAGCCAGAAATATAAAAGAGAAATGGAGGTTGTTTTACTACGTCTTACTGGAACCAGGGGATTTTCCCTGGTTTACTGACAACACCTGGTTCTGTCACATGTAGAATGGTATAAGATGGCGGCAGCCATGAGATCAATGTTTTGATCTGATTATTTTCAGATACGTTGGTTTTAAATGCTTTTATTTGAGAAGAAAGGGACCAGATATTTTCACATTATATGCAAATCCGCTAGAAGTCACAGAGGGGGTTTTGCTTAGTTCTATCACAGTCATTTAATTTCACCTGGAGTCAGTGTAAGCCCCTCATCTAAAACCCTGAGATGTATTAGAGGAATCCACCCATGTCTTGCTGGGGAATCAGGTTTATCTGTAACAAACAGCCCATCCCGAGTCGCATTCAGGTTTTATGCATCTTCTCCTGGGTTATACCGCTCTGCTCCCCCGTTTCCCGAACACCCACCGCCTCCCCCTTTCCCGTTTTGGGCCCCTGGTTGCTCTGAAAATAAGTTTGTTCGAGGGCTAGTGTAATTTTTTGTAATAAGGAGGCGGTCGACCTGGAGTGAAATGATGTTCTGGACTTTTCCCGAAGGGTCCGTCTCTGGCTGTCGCGTAGTTGCGCTTTGGGTGCACGGTGCGCAAAACTATTTTTTTCTTCTCCTTTTAACTCATCGTCATTCGGTGGAGCAGGACTGATAATATGGAAAAACCCAAATTTAAAAAAATGATTGTTCTAAATAAAAAAGTGGAGTCCCAAAAACATTTTGTGGCGGGGATCTTTTTTAAAACTTTCCATCAAGAAGTCCGGGGCTGTTCAGAAAACATCCGGGGCTTCTGCCTGTTTTTTCGCCATAGAAATAAAGAAATTGCCTTATCCAAATCTTAAAAAAATGTCAGTGGAACTTTTAAGGGGATACAATGAAATAAGTAAATCAATTTAGGTAAAATAGTCATTTTAATTGTGTTAATGCTACCAATTAAAGATAAAGATTCATCCATCGCTCCAGCTCTGCTTTAGATGTATTAATTAATGATGTGTAATTCTTTTGGTAGATCCAGTCATATGAGGAACGGATATTGATGCTGATGTATGTAAAACCATCAGGGCACCATTTAAATGAGCCAGGCAACAATTTCATCTCCTGTTCTGTCATATTAAGTGGAAACGCTTCACTCTTGGAATAATTGATTTTGTAGCCTGAGACTGTATGATTTAAGGCATGCAAGTAAAAATGGAAAGCATTTAGACGGTTGAGATATGAATACTAACAGATCATCTGCATAAAGCGCAAGAGTATGTTCCTCTTTTCCTAATTTCATACCTGTAATAGATAAGTCGGCATGAATAGCAATCGCCAATGGTCTATAAAA